>JBBPBX010115016.1:0-10262 GCA_038048925.1 Garcialebias charrua
GTGCAGCGTCCGCAGTGAAGCGGGCGCTGTACCGGTCTGTCGTGGTGAAGAGAGAGCTGAGTCAAAAGGCAAAGCTCTCAATTTACCGATCGATCTACGTTCCCACCCTCATCTATGGTCATGAGCTTTGGGTTATGACCGAAAGAACGAGATCTCGGATACAAGCGGCTGAAATGAGTTTTCTCCGCAGGGTGTCTGGACTCTCCCTTAGAGATAGGGTGAGAAGCTCAGTCATCCGGGAGGGACTCGGAGTAGAGCCGCTGCTTCTCCACATCGAGAGGAGCCAGTTGAGGTGGCTCGGGCATCTGGTTAGGATGCCTCCTGGACGCCTCCCTGGTGAGGTGTTCCGGGCATGTCCCACCGGGAGGAGACCCAGAGGAAGACCCAGGACGCGCTGGAGGGACTATGTTTCTCGGCTGGCCTGGGAACGCCTTGGGATTCCCCCGGACGAACTGCTCCATGTGGCTGGGGAGAGGGAAGTCTGGGCCTCCCTACTTAGGCTGCTACCCCCGCGACCCGACCCCGGATAAGCGGAAGAAGATGGATGGATGGATGGATGTTCAGTACAGCAGGACAGATTCTCTCTCCCAAAAGATCCAGACTGGACTCAAAAAACTTTGAAAACCAACTTCTTCTGAACTTGAACAAGAAATTCTTGCTGCAATATTAAAATGTGTCAGTTCATGATGTTAGGAGACAAGAGATTTCTCCAAATGTCTCGACACTCAGGTCCAAGTTTTGAAAATGGTGTCAGGAAGTTAAAATATTCTTCACTATTGACCCATTACAAGGTTGACATATTTTAACTAGAGTTGATGACAAACTGCAGAACTGATCAGAACCTGTTCCTTTGTTAGGTCTAATGCTCCTTTTTTTCAGGCAGACAACTTTTACTTAAATGTGTTTAGTGCTGTTAAAATGACACATTGGTTTTGTTTTATGTTAAATAAAAACTTTCAAAGATATAATCATTCCTCTTTCTTAGTTTGCTTAATGGTATTTAACTCATCCCTGAAATTCTGATGCACAGAATCACAAGTCTAAGTGTGAACTGTGTCACAGGGTAAGCACAATAAAAACATGTATTATCTGCAGCATTGTTCATTAAAATGACTCAACACTATTAATGTATTACAGAAAATATACATAGAGTATGTACACTTAATGGTATTGTAGACCACTGCATTAGGTAATACATTCAGCAAGTACTTTTACTTTAATACTTTAAGTATTTTTAAAAGCAAGTACTTATTTACTTTTACTTAAGTAAAAATATTAATATGGTTCTACTTTTACTAGAGTACATTTTTGTCTGTTTATTTGTACTTTTACTTAAGTACAGTGTTTGAGTACTTTCTCCACCTCTGCTAACTGATCCAGCAAAAGTTTTACATAAATAACATTAAAGGCTTGCTTCCTTTGGTCCAATACTGGTACTAGCACAATATTTACTGTTAGTGAATTGTACATGCAACCGTCTGCATAGAGTATGCAATTCACTATTTAAAGCAAGATTAAAAACTACACATAAAAATGCACTAAAAGCCATATATTAATCTCTATTTTTATTGCACAAATTCAAAACAAAAAATTCTCTAAACATTCTTGAAAGATAAAAGACACTTAAATATACATTTGTAAATTGTAACTATATAACATTTACAAAAATCTACCTTACATCGTGTATAACTTTACATTCAAATTAGATTAAAATATATTGTCATCATCACCTCAAATTAGTGAAAACAGCAGATCTATGAACAAGGTAGGAACAAACTTCTGGAAACCCAAACCCAGTCACACAGAGCCCAGCGCCGAGCCTTCTTGCTTCTGACTGCACCAGCAGCGTCAAGCAGCTAGGAACATACCATTTCATGCAGATACAGGGGGGTGTTGTTAAATATGTTGATGTTTGCTTTTTGGTCTGGGAGAGATAATATTTAAGTTTTACTGTTAAAACAAGTAAAAACAAAGCTACTACCATTAATGTATTATTATCAGGGGCCCACCACACCATGAAAATAAATAAATAAATAAAAAAGTCCAATCTCGGGCCCCTTTCAGTCAAGGGCCCCTGGAATTGTACCAACTTTTACCCCCCATACGGCGCCCCTGAATCTACATAGCTAATGTAGGTCAGAGCATCCCTGATGCATCCTTACATTTCTATGCTGATGATACAGTTGTTTATTGCCAAGCTAAAACAGTAGCTAAAGCCAAAAATACACTACACGCGTTGCAGCTCCGCTCCGCTCCGGTCCGACCTCCGCAGCAAATACGCACCCATTATAATCAATGACAGAATTTACACTGGCTCCACACGGCGGCGGCGAGCTGCGGAGAGCGGACGGCAGTCCGTCAAAATTAGAAATTTTTCTATTTCTGCCGGATGACGGAGCTGTGCCGGAGTCAACTTTTGAAGATTACGTCGCACCAACAGGAAAAGGAACGAGCACAACTTCCGTATTTACAAAATAAAATCACCACAGGCGGACTAATCCTAGCTCTATACGGATTTATTTGTACAAAAATGCTGTCAAACTATCATTTATGACTATTCTATGACTAAACTATTATATTTATGACTATGACTACGCCTAATAACGCAATACAAGAAATAAATAAATAAAAAAGTATTTTATTCTGAAATGTAAACATCACTTCCTGTTGCTCAAACCATGTAGCTCATTTACGAGAGAAGATCAAGGCAGCAGTCTCTCTACAGTTGTTCTCCATCTTCCACCGAATGAATTGTTTTGTTCTGACTTACTTATTTATCACTTGATTTATCGCGCGATCTCGCACGTGTCTCGGAGCGGCGCATCCAGGCGGACCTGAGCGGAGCGCAGGCAGTGGAAATTGGACTCGCTCAGCTGCGACCTGCGGACCGGAGCGGGGCGGAGCCGCGTGCAGTGTATTTTTGGGTCCTAAGGCTGACCACAATAAAAGGCCACTCTAAATGTGCAGTTTCATCACACAGCACAATGCCACAGATGTCCCAAGTTTTGAGGGAGCAGTAACTGGTGTGCTGACAGCAGGATTGTACACCAGAGCTGTAGCCCATGAATTGAATGTTCATTTTTCTACCATGAGTTGTCTCCAAAGGCATTTCAGAGAATTTGGCAGTGCATCCAACCAATCTTACAACTGCAGACCACATGTGAGCACACCAGCCCAGGACTTCCACATCCAGCATCTTCACCTCCAAGATTGTCTGAGACCAGCCACCCAGACAGCTGCTGCATGACCAAAACATTTGTGCACAACAAACTGTCTCAGGGAAGCTCCTCTGCATTCATCCAACCTTTATTTAGGCAGGTTAATCCCATTGAGCCTCAAGGACTCATTTACAAGAGAGACCTGTCAACAAAGAATGATGACAACAGCAACAATAGAAAATCATAAGAGAGGCATACAGATTTTTTTAACAAGTTAAAAAAAGATGTCAACAGACAGATTATAAGGCAAATGTCAAAAACAGGAACATGTCTGCATTGATTCTTGCCAGGATTCCAACAGATTCTTATTTATCGCAGTATTTTAGTTTTCAAAACTAAAATACTGCTAAGCATTATGGGAAAGACAACAAAATCCACTGCCTTACTGGTTAAGGGGAGAAGCTATGTTGTCTTTCCCATCATGCTTAGCGTTTTTTTAGTTTTTCCAACTGAACCATGAGTAAGAAGGACGTGTGTGGTGAAGACATGCCTCCTGTTCATTGTTAAAGTCTAGGTTCTTCCTGTCGTGATGCCCAAAGTGTCATCATTGGGTTTAACTCACACACTGTTAAAGCACTCACAGTATGTGATTGAACACAAATACTCTTTAAAGCTGGATCGGAAAATATCGGCAGATTGGATCCGATACCCGATACTGAAACTATGCTGGTATCGCGTCCGATACTGATATCGGATTGGTGCATCCCTAATTGTTACTGCACAGCAAGAATGTCCAGAGTTCATTCCCCAGTTTGGCCTTGGGTTATATGTCTCCCAGTGCTCGCGTGGATGTTGTCTGGGTACTCCAGGTTCCTCCCACAGACCAAAAACATGCAAGTTAGGCTGCCTTCAGGCCCAGGCCTCCCTTGTGTGAAAGTGAAGTGAAACCCCAGCTCACCACATTTGCAAGAAAGATATGTGATATCAATGGGATTTGCCCAATTCAATAAAGATTGATTTTTAAGTAACGTCACATCCTTGAGTTCAGTTCATAAAAAATGGAAGCAAAAACAAAAGTGTTGCATTTGTATTTTTGTTAAGGGAAAATATGTTAAAATGATTCTAGAATACACAAAACTATAAAAAAAATTAGCATTTACAGTAGGTGTACCTGTATTCACTCCCTTCACTTAAACACCTAAACCATTAGCTTCAAAAGGCACATAACCAGTTAAATAAGACCCTCCTGTGGGCAGTCAAAGTGTCAAATATCATGCTATCAGGACAGCTCCTAGAATTAACACCAGTACAACACCTCAGAATGGTAAGGTCTACCACTAAGCCAGAGACAGCATGAAGACCAAGGAACTCTCTACACAGGTCAGAGACAACATTGTGAAGAAGGACAGATCAAGGGTGGAATATAAAATACATCAAGATTCCACAAAGCAGAAAGGGTCAACCTTTGTCTCTGGGGAGGACTCTGTAACTCATTTTTATTGGTCTGACATCTTTTTTTTTTTGGTCAGCTTTTGAAGAGCTTCTGTCCACAAACTTGGCCTTTTGATGCATGGCATGCAAAACAACTTTAGTACTAAAATAAGACTTTTTAATTTAATTAAAACCAAGGTTCTTGTTTTTCAGTCAAGTGGATATATAAGAAACAAAATCTCAATTAAACTATATCAAATGACAGGATGATTTTTAATCCTGTGATGGCGGCGAGACCACAGATCAGACATTTGATTAAATATACTTTCTCAAACCCACACCTTTTAAGTGTGGTTTTAAAATTAATGATGTGTTTCTATTTTCACCTCAGGGAAACAATTATCTTTTAATCTAAAACAAAACAAAAAAAGTTTTGTAAATTGCACTTTTTTTAATAGAATAGAGACATGTTAAACCTGTGGCATCAGTAATTTGAAAGATATAAGCCCAGACATCGTGATAACATGAAATATCACCATCATTACAGGCCACCCAGCACGTCTGACAGATGGGAGCCATCTCAGCACTGTTGTCTTATCTGGGCAGTGGCAGACTGAAATGTTAATGAGGCCTTTTGATCAACAGCTCACCTGTCTGTCAAGTTAGCCCGTTCAACTGATCTGTTTTTGTCCACAGAATAAATACATTTTAAAAATTTGACCCTATTCTCCTTGTGGTTTTATCTGTTGGAGAAATAAAGAGTTTTGTCAGATGCTTTTGAACATTGGTTTCTCACCTCCATTCACTGGGCCCAATTCCCAGACACAGAAATTGACTTGGTCACGAAAGAAAGACAAAAATAAAGTACTGTAGTAGGTGAAATTTGATGGGAGGGAAGAGCTCGGGCATTATATTTGAAGCTGAGATTGGGCTTTAGAGTGAAATAAAAATGGCAACATCTGCAAAATGAGGGCCGCAGAGCATCAGGCTAACACAAAAATCAAAGTGGAGAAATTAACTGCCACCAGACAAAAGAAAGGAAACACTGAAGGGAGGGAATCCATTAATCTAAAGTTGAGAGCAATGGAGTTATGATATTTCCAAATCCTCACATTTACAATGAAGATTATAACTTCATTATGTCTGACAACAGAGACAGGGATGAATGGCTGTGGGATCGCTCACTGCCTTCATATATAAGACCTCACATTTACAATGAAGATTATAACTTCATTATGTCTGACAACAGAGACAGGGATGAATGGCTGTGGGATCGCTCACTGCCTTCATATATAAGACCATTAGTGAGATCTACTGCACAGACTTAATACCAGCACTCCGTGCAAAATGGTCCCTGGGGAGTCATTAGATAGACTTTTTTTTTTTTTAGAAATCTTCTTTTTTGTAAACCATCTAAACATTAAATTATTTCTATAAATACAAGCATGCAAACCAATATTGTATTATTTGCAGTTTAGTGGATAAGAAGTGATTTACAAACAATGAGACCCAGTCCACACAACACCAGTCATTTAAAAAATGCATACTACCGTATTTTTCGAACTATAGGTCGCACCTGAGTATAGTCACATTGTCCAATTATTGCCAAAAAATTAGAAAATTCAATAAATAGATCTAGCACATACAATGCACATACAATAGCACATACAATACACATGCACCGGAATCTAGGTCGCACCTACGTCACCGCCGATGTAACGCGTCATCCACCGCTGACGTGACGCGTCACCGCTGAGACAACCCGGAAATATGGACCAAGTGTTTAGCTCTGTTGCAAATGTCTGCCACAGGAGCGCAAAGTAGGGATGCACCGATCCGCATTTCTCACTTCCGATCCGATACAGATACGTAAGAACTAGCCTTAAATTATGCTGGTATCGGATACCGTGACCGATACGGATACTGGATCGGTCCCATCCCTAGCGCAAAGCAAGGCTTTTAAGAAGATTAACACGGTAAAAACAATTATGTGTTTGCTAAAAATTATAGCTGACATTATAGCACAAGGGTTAGTGGTTTATTAGCCGAGTGGTTTATTAGCTATTTGCTAAAATATACACGGAAATAAAACGGAAGCTAACACAAGACGATTCCGTCTAAAACAACGAATAAAAAATCGAGTTTTATCTCAAATGTTTCATCCAGGGCAACAGTGTGTAAAGTAAAGCCATATAATTACACTCTGTGAGCAGAAAAAATATCCACCGAGTGGTTTCTGAGCTATTTATAACGTTATAAACAGAACTAAAACGGAAGCTAACACGAGACGATTCCGTCTAAAACAACGAATAAAAAATAGAGTTTTATCTCAAATGTTTCATCCAGGGCAACAGTTTGTAAAGTAAAGCCATATAAATACACTCTGGCAGCAGAAAAAATATCCACCGAGTGGTTTATGAGCTATACCGGTATATCTAAATACTGTAGTAGGTATCTGTTTACGGAAGCTAACCGCTAATAAAAGATTGTTGTTGTTTTTTATCTCAAACATCTCATAAGGCTAGTCACTTGTAAATGTCCATACAGTGATTACATTCTGTAAGTTTCAGAAAAATCTGCCGAGTGGTTCTTGACTTATCTTGCTAACAAACAGAGCTAACAGAAGTTACCTCCAGAGCAGGAGGCCGGGAAGCGACAGAGTCAGTCCGAGCAGAGGAGGCTATTTTTCGGACACATGAGCTGTAAACGGTCGGTGGACTCTCTGGAAGTGTCCCCTAGTGGACAAAAGTTGTACTGCACCATTTTCTGCCAAAATGAAAAACGGTCACATCTGAGCCAAAAATTGGTCTAAAAATATGGGAAAAATCCATAAATAGGTCATACCTGACTGTAGGCCGCAGGCCATGAAAAAATGATAAAAAGCTGCAACCTATAGTCCGGGAAATACGGTAGATTGTAGAGGACCACTAGGGGACTCTACTTACACCCAGAGGACATACCCCATAGCCTGCTCCGGCGCAGGATTTAGGGCGGCCATCTTGGAGATGTCACCCTCGTACTTTGCTGAACAGAAACAGCAGAACATTCCTCAGCTCTGCTCGGATTATTATTACTTTAAACAAGGCTTAAAGACTTCTCTCTCTCAATGCATACATCTCTCTCTCAATGCATGCATATCTCTCTCACTCTCTCTCTCAATGCATGCATCTCTCTCTCTATGCATGTATATGTCTCCCTCTCAATGCATGCATCTCTCTCTCAATGCATGCATCTCTCTCTCAATGCATGCATCTCTCTCTCTCAATGCATGCATCTCTCTCTCAATTCATGCATCTCTCCCTCTCAATGCATGCATCTCTCTCCATGCATGCTCTCTCAATGCATGCATCTCTCTCTCAATTCATGCATCTCTCCCTCTCAATGCATGCATCTCTCTCTCAATGCATGCATATCTCTCTCTCAATGCATGCATCTCTCTCTCAATTCATGCATCTCTCTCTCAATGCATGCATATCTCTCTCAATGCATGCATGCATCTCTCTCTCAATGCATGCATCTCTCTCTCAATGCATGCATCTCTCTCTTCCTCTCTCTCTCAATGCATGGATATCGCTCAATACATGCATGCATGCATCTCTCTCTCAATGCATGCATGCATCTCTCTCTCTATCTCTCTCTCAATGCATGTATCTCTCTCTCTCAATGCATGCATATCTCTCTCCCTCTCTCTCTCAATGCATGCATCTCTCTCTCAATGCATGCATGCATCTCTCTCTCAATGCATGCATCTCTCTCTCTCTCAATGAATGCATCTCTCTCTCAATGCAAGTATATCTCTCCCTTTCAATGAATGCATATCTCTCTCAATGCATGCATGCATATCTCTCTCAATGCATGTATCTCTCTCTCTCAATGTATGCATATATCTTTCCCTCTCTCTCTCAATGCATGCATCTCTCTCTCAATTTATGCATATCTCTCTCTCTCTCTCAATGCATGTATCTCTCTCTCTCAATGCATGCATAACTCTCTCCCTCTCTCTCTCAATGCATGAATCTCTCTCTCTCAATCCATGCATCTCTCTCTCAATGCATGCATATCTCTCTCTCTCTCTAAATGAATGCATCTCTCTCTCTATTCATGCATCTCTCTCTCTCAATGCATGCATATCTCTCTCAGTGCATGCATGCATCTCTCTCTCAATGCATGCATCTCTCTGTCAATTCATGCATCTCTCTCTCTCAATGCATGCATCTCTCTCTCAATGCATACATTTCTCTCTCTCAATGCATGCATCTCTCTCTCAATGCAAGCATATCTCTCTCTCAATGCATGCATCTCTCTCAATGCATGCATCTCTCTCTCAATGCATGCATCTCTCTCTCAATGCATGTATCTCTCTCAATGCATGCATCTCTCTCAATGTATGCATCTCCTATCTCAATGCATGCATCTCTCTATCTCAATGCATGCATCTCTCTCTTCCTCTCTCTCTCTCAATGCATGGATATCTCTCAATACATGCATGCATCTCTCTCTCAATGCATGCATGCATGCATCTCTCTCTCTCAATGCATGCATCTCTCTCTATCTCAATGCATGCATCTCTCTCTCAATGCATGCATCTCTCTCTCTCAATGCATGCATTTCTCTCTATCAATGCATGCATCTCTCTCTCAATGCATGTATATCTCTCAATACATGCATGCATCTCTCTCTCAATGCATGCATGCATGCATCTCTCTCTCTCAATGCATGCATCTCTCTCTATCTCAATGCATGCATCTCTCTCTCAATGCATGCATCTCTCTCTCAATGCATGCATCTCTCTCTCTCTCAATGCATGTATTTCTCTCTCTCAATGCATCTCTCTCTCTCAATGCATGCATCTCTCTCTCTCAATGCATGCATTTCTCTCTCTCAATGCATGCATCTCTCTCTCAATGCATGCATATCTCTCTCAATGCATGCATCTCTCTCTCAATGCATGCATCTATCTCTCAATGCATCTCTCTCTCAATGCATGCATCTCTCTCAATGCATGCATATCTCTCTCAATGCATGTATCTCTCTCTCAATGCATGCATCTCTCTCTCAATGCTTGTATCTCTCTCTCAATGCATGTATCTCTCTCTCAATGCATGCATCTCTTTATTTCTATACATGTATCTCTCTCTCAATGCATGCATCTCTCTCTCTCAATGCATGCATCTCTTTATTTCTATGCATGCATCTCTCTATCTCAATATATGCATCTCTCTCTTCCTCTCTCTCTCAATGCATGCATGCATGCATCTCTCTCTCTCAATGCATGCATCTCTCTCTATCTCAATGCATGCATCTCTCTCTCTCAATGCATGCATCTCTCTATCAATGCATGCATATCTCTCAATACATGCATGCATCTCTCTCTCAATGCATGCATCTCTCTCTCTCAATGCATGCATCTCTCTCTATCTTGATGCATGCATCTCTCTCTCAATGCGTGCATCTCTCTCTCTCAATGCATGTATTTCTCTCTCTCAATGCATGCATCTCTCTCTCATTGCATCTCTCTCTCTCAATGCATGCATCTCTCTCTCTCAATGCATGCATTTCTCTCTCTCAATGTATGCATCTATCTCTCAATGCATGCATATCTCTCTCAATGCATGTATCTCTCTCTCAATGCATGCATCTCTCTCTCAATGCATCTCTCTCTCAATGCATGCA
>JBBPBX010115017.1:0-10262 GCA_038048925.1 Garcialebias charrua
TAAATCTTCACCTTTCTATTCTTTGATTGAACAAACTGTAAAGAAAGCAATGGAAGAAGCAGCGAACGAGGATGACACAGAAGAACATCAACAAGCAAACCATTATTTCTGTGAGTCTGTCATAGATGTCATTCTGCATTTTGCTGGAACTGTTCCTCTTTGGTCAGGCATCATGATTAAAAGTCTTGGCAAAACTCGGGACAGCAACGCTGTTGTGGAGAACTGGTTTCGTACCACAAAATCAGTGATTCTGAAGTACAAACTGCATCGCAGAGCAGGTGATTTTATGCAAGTACAACAGGAATTTGTTACAGGCAGACTAAAGGGACTAAGATTTTTGAAAAAGAAAAAATCCAACTCAGAAGACAAAGAAAAAACAGAGACATCAGACACACTCCCATTATCCCAAGAAGACAAATGGAAAAAGAGAAGTTATTCTCGAAAGAAAAAATCTAAGTATTTCAGTTCACCTCCTCCAACCAAGAAATTTAAAATAACTCAAACACAAAAAGGATGCTGTCCAAACTGGGGAGGGGAAGGAAAGATTGGAAATGAAACAATAACCATGACGAATACGTGCACAATTGACAATATCCTATACATCTTACATTTAGCAATCAAAAGAAGACCAGGAATTAAAGATGACTTAGAAAAAGCTTCAAAACATGACGTGTGGGTGTCAACTTTGCTTCAGGTTGATAAACTTTTTTTTGAAGAGTCCAGGTGTTGTGGTTTCTGAGCTGGACCAGGTCTAATATAGTCCAGTAGCCTAAAAATGATTTAAAAAAAACTTTGTTGAAGTGTCACAAATCAGGAAAAGTTTTCACAAAGCTCAAACTTAGTTTTATATATCTCTATTAGTGTAGAATAATATAGTCCTGGTTTGAAGAGTCCAGGTGTTGTGGTTTTTGAGCTGGACCAGGTCTAATATGGTCCAGTAGCCTAAAAATGATTTTAAAAAAAACTTTGTTGAAGTTCACAAATCAGAAAAAGTTTTCACAAAGCTCAAACTTAGTTTTATATATCCTTCTATTAGTGTAGAATAATATAGTCCTGGTTTGAAGAGTCCAGGTGTTGTGGTTTTTGAGCTGGACCAGGTCTAATATGGTCCAGTGGTTTAAAAAGTGATGAAAAAAACTTTGTTGAAGTTTCACAAATCAGAAAAAGGTTTCACAAAGCTCAAACTTAGTTTTATATATTCTTCTATTAGTCTGGAATAATATAGTCCTGGTTTGAAGAGTCCAGGTGTTGTGGTTTCTGTGCTAGACCAGGTCTAATATGGTCCAGTAGCCTAAAAATGATAAAAAAACAAACTTTGTTGAAGTTTCACAAATCAGAAAAAAGTTTTCACAAAGCTCAAACTTAGTTTTATATATTCTTCTATTAGTCTAGAATCATATAGTCCTGGTTTGACGAGTCTAGGTGTTGTAGTTTTTGAGCTAGAGCAGAGGAGCCAAGATGGTCTAGTGGCAGGGCTTTTGACTACGGATCCGAAGTTCGCGGGTTCGCGCCCCGGCCACTACCCAGCTTGGGGTGTCTATGAGTGCACACCTATTTCTCCAGCTCCCCGGGCGCTTTCGGGCTGCTCACTGCACCACCTGGTAGGTGGTTGGGTTAAATGCAGAGACGAATTTCGTCTGTGTATGGGAACATATGCAGATGACAGGAATAGACATTATTATTATTATTATTATTATTAAACCCGCTCAAGGTACTGAAAAATTAGTTGTAATATCCCTTTAGTCATTTCCCGAATCGGAAGCTGGAATCGGAAGCTAACTTCAACGTGCTGCTCCCTCTGCGTTCGCCATTGCTAGACTCACGGAGGGGAAGTCCAGTCAGAGTTATAACTCCAAACTCTCACAGTTTGTTTCATTGAATTGACTTGAAAAAGCCTTCTGGATAGGAGTCAAAACGTTTTCTGCAACAAATAAAGTCCAGTTGCTGGAAAAAGCTGTTGCTGCTCAGCTGCAGGATCACCTACAACAACACTCCCTGTATGAGAAGTTCCAGTCTGGATTCAGGGCAGCTCACAGTACAGAGACTGCATTGCTGAGGGTTACCAATGATGTCCTCTTGGCTGCTGACACTGGCTCTCCCTCCATCCTTGTCCTCCTTGACCTCACTGCAGCCTTCGACACTGTGGACCATAGTATCCTCCTCCACCGTCTTCATGTGGAGGTCGGTCTCTGCGACACAGTCCTGGACTGGTTCAAATCTTTCCTCTCCAATAGGCTGGAATGTGTTAGTCTTGGCAACGCCACGTCCCAGACAGTCTGTGTCTCCTGTGGTGTCCCTCAGGGGTCGGTTCTGGGGCCCCTGCTGTTTTCCCTTTACATGCTGCCTTTAGGTCAAATTATTAATCAGTTCAACATTTCTTTTCACTGTTATGCCGACGATACACAGCTTTACATCAGGACTGGAGCATCCTCATCTTCCACCTTGTCATCTCCATCTTCACTCACTGCCCTCTCTGCCTGCCTGGAGGCAATTAGGGCATGGATGAATCAGAACTTTCTTCAATTAAACTGCTCCAAGACTGAGGCCATACTGATTGGCACCCCTCACCAGGTACAAACATCTCCTATAACAAGACTTTCCTTTTCTGGACAAGACATCCCCCTCTCCACCTCTGTTACTAATCTTGGAATAAAAATGGACTCCAATCTTACATTTGAAAATCACATTAAGCATCTGTTTAAAACTTGCTTCTTCCATCTTCGAAACATCTCCAGACTTCGCCCATCCCTAACTTTTTCCGATGCTGAGAAGCTCGTCCATGCTTTTGTCTCCTCCAGGCTCGACTACTGCAACTCCCTGTTTATTGGAATCCCTGGCAAAAACCTTCAGAAACTTCAATATATTCAAAACAGTGCAGCAAGGATCTTGTTGAGAGTTCGTAAATTTGAACATATTACGCCCATTCTCCATAACCTTCATTGGCTTCCTGTCGCCTACAGAATTCAGTACAAAACTGCTCTCATTACACATCAATGCTTACACGGAACTTCACCAGATTATCTGAAGGATATTCTCATTCCATACTCATCCACCCGTTCGCTGCGGTCACAGAACAGCAATCTCCTTCACATTCCGAGAACCAAATTAAGGACCATGGGAGACCGGGCTTTCAGTGTGGCTGCCCCCCGCCTGTGGAACTCTCTTCCTGACTGTCTAAGAGCCCCACAGTCTGTGGTTGACTTTAAGAGCGACTTGAAGACCTTTCTTTTCGACCAAGCATACTCTACCTCCTCATGATTCTACTTTTGATCTTAGCTGATATTGTTATTGATTTTAATTGTTTTATTATTTGTTTTATTGTCATTTAATTCTGTTGCTCCTTGTAGCACTTTGAGATTTTCATTAATGAAAAGTGCGTTATAAATTGAATTCATTATTATTATTATTATAGTTGATCTTGTATTGAACGCCTTTTTGATTCCAGTCAGAGAAGCTCAGTGCTGCAGTTGTATCTAACCAACCAATGGGCTGCCATTGTACACAGATGACGCGCCTCTCCTCATTTGCATTTATTCTTTTCCCAAGTTTTGCGTGGAAAATAGAAATGAATAAGAAAATAAGGAAATACTAAATAAATAAGGGAAATAAACAAAAGGGAAAATGAAAAGTTTTTCAAACAGATGTTGAATGAAAAATAGGTGAAAGAAAAATGGGTAAAATAAAAGGGATTGTATGAGAAATTGATTAATGAAAATGGGAAATACCAAATCAGGTAAATGGAAAAAGACAAAAGGAAAACTTGTTAAATTGAAAAATAGGTAAATGAAAATTTGATTAAGTAAAAGTGGGAAAATAGGTAAATAGGAGCCAAGATGGTCTAGTGGCAGGGCTTTTGACTACGGATCCGAAGGTTGCGGGTTCGCGCCCCGGCCACTACCCAGCTTGGGGTGTCTATGAGTGCACACCTATTTCTCCAGCTCCCCGGGCGCTTTCGGGCTGCTCACTGCACCACCTGGTAGGTGGTTGGGTTAAATGCAGAGACGAATTTCGTCTGTGTATGGGAACATATGCAGATGACAGGAATAGACATTATTATTATTATTATTATTATTAAATGAAAAATTGATTAAGTAGAAGTGGGAAAATAGGTAAATGAAAAATTGATTAAGTAAAAATGGGAAAATAGGTAAATGAAAAATTGATAGGTAGTCCCCGACTTACGAGCGCTCTTACTTACGAGGTCCCGGACTTACGAGCATGCATCTCATAAAAAAAAAAAAATATAAAAAAAAAATATATATATTTTTTTTTTTTTTTTTTTTATTTTTTTTTTTATAAATGAATACATGTACAGTACTGGACAGTCACCAAGCACTTAGCCTATCCTAACACAGTTTTTAAAGATGAAGGAATAAGTTGAATTGTCTCCCTTTCACATAAAGGGAGCAAGCTCCCTATGGAGCCTGCAGGGAGGAGGGAGACAATTCAACTGACTCCTTCATCTTTAAAAACTGTGTTAGGATAGGCTAAGTGCTTGGTGACTGTACAGTACTGTACATTTATCTATTTATTAAAAATATACAGTATGATACAGTATACAGTATTTTATTATTTTTTATTGTTTTTTATTTATAAATAGATAAATGTACAGTACTGTACAGTCACCAAGCACTTAGCCTATCCTAACACAGTTTTTAAAGATGAAGGAGTGAGTTGAATTGTCTCCCTTTCACATAAAGGGAGCTAGCTCCCTTTATGGGAATGGAGCCTGCAGGGAGGAGGGAGACAATTCAACTGACTCCTTAACTGTGTTAGGATAGGCTAAGTGCTTGGTGACTGTACAGTACTGTACATTTATCTATTTATAAATAAAAAACAATAAAAAAATAAAAATACTGTATATACTGTATATTTTTAATAAATAGATAAATGTACAGTACTGTACAGTCACCAAGCACTTAGCCTATCCTAACACAGTTTTTAAAGATGAAGGAGTCAGTTGAATTGTCTCCCTTTCACATAAATTAAGCAAGCTCCCTATGGAGCTAACTGTGTTAGGATAGGCTAAGTGCTTGGTGACTGTCCAGTACTGTACATGTATTCATTTATAAAAAAAAGTAAAAAAATTTTTATTTATTTTTTTACTATGTGATCCTACTTACGAATTTTTGACATACGAGCGCCCCTTAGGGACGGAACTCGCTCGTAAGTCGGGGACTACCTGTAAGTAAAAATGGGAAAATAGGTAATTGAAAAATTGATTAAGTAAAAGTGGGAAAATAGGTAAATGAAAAATTGATTAAGTAAAAATGGGAAAATAGGTAAATGAAAAATTGATTAAGTAGAAGTGGGAAAATAGGTAAATGAAAAATTGATTAAGTAGAAGTGGGAAAATAAGTAAATGAAAAATTGATTAAGTAAAAATGGAAAAATAGGTAAATGAAAAATTGATTATGTAAAAGTGGGAAAATAGGTGAAAATAGGTTAATGAATGACAAATAACTATTTATTTCACCATTTTATTCATTTATTTAATTTTGGCTAAAACAGCTCCCCATCCAACAGTACACTGTGTTAGTTTGACAAATATCCGCGGTGTGGTATTTGAGGTATTTGATGATAGGTGTTACAAAGTACTAGGGAGAAAAAAAGAAGCTAGCTTGACACATTTATGTCTATAAAAAATTGAATATTAATTCAAATAACTCCAACAGGTTAAAGTCAATACAAGAACATCTTGTGATTACACAGTGTTGGTTTGAAAAATATCAGCGGTGTGGTATTTGAGGTATTTGATGATATGTGTTACAAAGTACTAGGGAGAAAACAATAGAAGCTAGCTTGACACATTTATGTCTATAAAAAATAGAATATTAATTCAAATAACTCCAACAGGTTATAGTTAGTACATGAACATCCTGTGATTACATTCTGTTAGTAAAAAAAATAAAAAAAAAAAAAGCCAGTTTCTGGACTAAATTAAAGGTGCTATGTGTAACTTTCTGTAGAGTGCAGAACTTAGAAAAATTTTCAACAGGCAAAGCATTCTGATCCCTCCCCCTCAGAGCCATATATGGCTCTGCTCCCCCTGGCCCTGCTGAAATTCAAATTCAAGCTCTGTTTTTATTGGCTGATTCAAATTCAAGCTCTGTTTTTATTGGCTGGTTACAAACTCTGTTTTTATTGGCTGGTTAATGGCGGGTCACTCTGTGTTTTTATAAATGCTGATAGAGAAGCAAGGGGACTATAGTTTTTTTCAGAGATTACTTTGTCTAACATCAGTCTGTCAGTAGATTCAGTCTGTCAGTAGATAGTGACAGAGTGAAGAAATATGTTAAAAATATATTGTTAGAAAAGTTACAGACTGCATTACAAAGTTACATAGTGCAGCCACATTTTTCTTTTACAGTCAACAGAAGAAAATCACCAGAATTCAACAACCTGTGTCGTCTTCTGGAGGAAGCCGTGAGACACCAGATGGAAATTCGTTACTTCTGTACATTTGTCACTTCAAACTTTTCCTATTAAACGTTATATTTTCTTAAGAGGTGTCTTGGAACATTCAATTTTCTAAACTTATTTTACAATGTGAAGTGTGTATAGTGTTTAAATCTATACTGGAAGTTAAGAGAATTTTCCATTTGCATTTGACCTTTAAAGAATCATAAGAAAAAAGATTATTAGAATCTGCTCAACTGTTATTACATCATAAATTATTTGATTCTTCTAGGATGAAGTCAGACAAAAACAGTCAAAAATTCAAAGTGGCCAAAGTCCTTTGGACATCCATCCATCCTCTTCCGCTTATCCGGGGTCGGGTCACGGGGGTAGCAGCCTAAGTAGGGAGGCCCAGACTTCCCTCTCCCCAGCCACTTGGAGCAGCTCCTCTGGGGGAATCCCAAGGCGTTCCCAGGCCAGCCGAGAAACATAGTCCCTCCAGCGTGTCCTGGGTCTTCCTCTGGGTCTCCTCCCGGTGGGACATGCCCGGAACACCTCACCAGGGAGGCGTCCAGGAGGCATCCTAACCAGATGCCCGAGCCACCTCAACTGGCTCCTCTCGATGTGGAGAAGCAGCGGCTCTACTCCGAGTCCCTCCCGGATGACTGAGCTTCTCACCCTATCTCTAAGGGAGAGTCCAGACACCCTGCGGAGAAAACTCATTTCAGCCGCTTGTATCCGAGATCTCGTTCTTTCGGTCATAACCCAAAGCTCATGACCATAGATGAGGGTGGGAACGTAGATCGATCGGTAAATTGAGAGCTTTGCCTTTTGACTCAGCTCTCTCTTCACCACGACAGACCGGTACAGCGCCCGCTTCACTGCGGACGCTGCACCTATCCGCCTATCGATCTCACGCTCCAGTTTTCCCTCATTCGTGAACAAGACCCCGAGATACTTAAACTCCTCCACTTGGGGCAGGACCTCCTCCCCGACCTGGAGAAGGCATGCTACCCTTTTCCGGCTCAAGACCATGGCCTCGGATTTGGAGGAACTGATCCTCATCCCGGCCGCATCACATTCAGCTGCAAACCGCTCCAGCGAAAGCTGTAGATCACGAACTGATGAAGCCAATAGGACCACATCATCTGCAAAAAACAGAGAAGAGATTCTAAGGCCACCAAAACGGATCCTCTCAACACCTTGGCTGCGCCTAGAAATTCTGTCCATAAAAGTTATGAACAGAATCGGTGACAAAGGGCAACCTTGGCGGAGTCCAACTCTCACCGGAAACGAGCCTGACTTACTGCCAGCGATGCGGACCAAGCTCTGACACCGGTCGTACAGGGACCTAACAGCCCATATCAAAGGGCCTGGTACCCCATACTCCCGGAGTACCCCCCACAGAACCCCCCGAGGGACGCGGTCGAATGCCTTTTCCAAGTCCACAAAGCACATGTAAACTGGTTGGGCAAACTCCCACGCACCCTCCAGGACCCTGCTGAGGGTGTAGAGCTGGTCTAGTGTTCCACGACCAGGACGAAAACCACACTGCTCCTCCTGAATCCGAGGTTCGACTATCCGACGGACCCTCCTCTCCAGAACCCCTGAATAGACCTTACCAGGGAGGCTTAAGAGTGTGATCCCCCTATAGTTGGAACACACCCTACGGTCCCCCTTTTTGAATAGGGGAACCACCACCCCAGTCTGCCAATCCAAGGGAACTGCCCCCGATGTCCACGCGATATTGCAGAGTCGCGTAAGCCAACACAACCCCACAACATCCAGAGCCCTAAGGAACTCAGGACGAATCTCATCCACCCCCGGAGCCTTGCCACCGCGGAGCTTTTTAACCACCTCGGCGACCTCAGCACCAGAGATTGGAGAGCCCGACCCAAAGTCCCCAGGCTCCGCTTCCTCAGTGGAAGACGTGCCAGTAGGATTGAGGAGGTCTTCGAAGTATTCCGCCCACCGACTCACAACATCCCGAGTTGAGGTCAACAGCACGCCATCCCCACCATAAATGGTGTTGGTCGCGTACCGCTTTCCCCCCCTGAGACGCCGGATGGTGGACCAGAATCGCCTCGAAGCCGTACGGAAGTCATTCTCCATGGCCTCTCCGAACTCCTCCCACGCCCGAGTTTTTGCCTCAGCAACCACCCGAGCCGCATGCCGCTTGGACTGCCGGTACCTATCTGCTGCTTCCGGGGTCCCACAGGCCAAAAAGGCCCAATAGGACTCCTTCAGCTTGACAGCATCCCTCACCGCCGGTGTCCACCACCGGGTTCGAGGGTTGCCACCACGACAGGCACCAACAACCTTGCGGCCACAACTCTGATAAGCTGCCTCGACAATAGAGGCAATTTAGTCCAATATGTCCAATAAATTGGAAAAATCCATAAACAATACAACTTTATTTATAAAGCACTTTAAAACAACACCGTTGGCCAAAGTGCTGTACACTAACACGAACAAGCATAAAACTATGAACTCAACAAATACCATAAAAGTGATGAACTACCAGATCAAGACAGAAAACAGTAAACACTATAGAACAAGTAACTTAAAAGCAGTAAAACCAACATTTCAAGCTGTGTTAAAAGCCAAAGAGAAAAAATGCGTCTTCAGTGCAGATTTAAAAACAGGAAGTGAGTCAGTTTGTCTGACGTGCAAAGGCAGCTCATTCCACAGTTTAGCGGCAGCTACTGAGAATGCTTGGTCACTCTCAGCCTCCTGTTGGACTTTGGGACGACCAACAGCAGCTGATCTGCTGACCTCAGAGAGCGTGAGGGAGAGTACAACTGAAGAAGGTCGGACAGCTACTGTGGGGCGAGAGACCATGAAGACATTTGAATACAAACAAAAGAACCTTAAAATTAATCCGGAAATGAACTGGGAGCCAGTGTAGTGATTTCAAGACAGGGGTGATGCGTTTTCGTTTTCTGGTACCAGCAGTGGCGGTCCTCCCTATGGGCAATATGGTCTGTTGCCCTGGGCGCCGTCCAGCAGGGGGCGGCAAAGCAGAAGAAGAAGGAGAGACACTGCGCCTCGATTATTTTTTATTTATTTTTAATCTTTTACAACTTTTGTTTTTAACAACATAACACAGAACACCACTACTGAACTGCTCCTGTGCCGCCCCACCCTTCATTTATTCACATGTCCTCAGTTTAATCACCACAGCAGCTGCTGGGGGGCACCGTGCACTTTTCCACTTTCACTTTCGGTTTAGTAAGGTGCGGAGGTGACACTACGTGCGGTCAGTGAAAAGATCATGGAAGGGAGGAAAAGTAAGGGTGGTGCAGAGAAGAGAAGGAAAACAGACGCAGCTGTTGAACTTTGCTGCAAACCACAGTTCAAGTTAATTATGAAGTCACTTAATTTTGTGGTGTGTGGCATTAGCTATGTTTCCATCCAATTTAAATTCGATTTTTGAGCGAATTTTAGAAAATTTCGCTAAAATGTAAATTAAAATTATGAGGATCAGAAGTGTTTCCATTAACTGGCTTGAAGCGCATCTGCAATGCCACGCAAAGCGTCTCTACGTCAGACGTCAGCGTCATTACGTCACACGTCAGCGCCATACGTCAGACGTCAGCGTTACGCACTTCCACAGTAAACAGGAAGTAGCGTTTGAAAACAGACATCTCGGCAAAATGGAGAGAATATTTCAGGTATGTGTTGCTATCGGGCAAGTTGTATTTATTCTGTCATGCCAACTAGTTTTAGCGATGTTACATGTTGTCCGGAGCGGAAACAGCTGATCAGTCACGTGACGTGAATGTTCGCTGCGGCAGAACTGAGTCGGCTAATCTGTTTCCATCTGTCGTTTAGCCGACTCAGCTCTGAATCGACTCCCCAAA
>JBBPBX010115018.1:0-10262 GCA_038048925.1 Garcialebias charrua
CATTTCCCTTCACTGCTCCGTCTGGGACTTCTCCCATAGACAAGGATTTCTCCGGTAGATTTTTGACCGGACCAATCAGAGAACAGAAGGCGGAGTTTCCGGACCAATCAGAGAACAGAAGGCGGAGTTTTGAACCGTCGTCAGTTTGCCCTGCTTAAAATGGCTGCCGGCATGAAGGAATTTACAAGAGAACACGGTAAAAACTATTATTTCTTTGCTGAGAAAAAAAAATATTTCTTAGCTGACGTTATAGCACAAGTGTTCCTGAGCTTAACTGTTCCTAAATCAATTCACGAAATGGTCAAATCTGCTGGATTTAAATAGTTCCGGTTTGACATTTTCCAAACAGCCTCGGGTGCGCTACGAAAATAAATTATAAAAAATCGAATTTTATCTTAAATGTTTCATCCAGGCTAACAGTCAGTAAATTAGAGCCATATAATTACACACTGGTAGCAGAAAAAATATCCACTGAGTGGTTTCTGAGCTGTTTATATGAACAGTTAGGGCCAGGCTAAGTGGACTGGACAGGCTAAAGTGACGTATGTTGCAGCTCCATGCAACATATGTCACGGCCAAACGTTAACGATTGGGTAACCTCAGCAGAGGCCACGCCTCCAGCAAGAATCGGTTCTCTATAGAGAAAGTCCAGACCCTAGTACGAATCAAAGTGAAGGACAAGGGTCTGGTTTTAACCAGGCTAACTCGACCTGGATGTCAGGGAAGAAAAACAAGAGAAGGATGTTCCTTGAACAGTTGAGAAAGGCTCTTGTCACCCCGTGCATTGAGAGAAGGGAGTGCCTGCCCCACAAAGAACCCTCTGTAGCCATTGTGGATGCTGTTCAGGGAGATGAACATTGTCCTGATCCACCTGAGGCCACAGCTGGGTCAGTCAAAAGAAAAAGGTGCCAGTTCTGCCCTGGAAGAAGGACTGCAAGACAAAATCTGTGTGCTGCACATGTGAGAAATACATCTGCAAAGCCCATTCTCACGTTCGCACATATTGTCCTACATGTGCTAAATAGAGTTGATGTTTAAAATTGTTCACAAAATCAAGCAACATTTTGTTGTTTTGTTGTGTTATGAGATAAATAATTTTATAATTCACTTCCTATAAATGTAAAAGAATAAACTGTTAACAAAAAAGTTATAGATTGTTGACTGCTTTTTCCCTTTCAATATAATTAATTAAGAAGTAACTACTTCACATTTATATAATAGCAATAATAAATCTTTACTGTATAAAATAACACTTTTGTGATGGTTTGTGATAAAAAAGTGTAATACTGTTCACTGGTGATTGTCTTTTTGTATACATTACGGTGGCCGAGGGGTGCAAACGCGCAGCTAAAACAAAGCAGCACGCTAAAAAAGAAAACAGCGTACCAAAAGTTGAAACACGCATCAAAATGAAAACAACAGCGTTCCAAAAGTTGAAACACGCATCAAAATGAAAACAACAGCGTTCCAAAAGTTGAAACACGCATCAAAATGAAAACAACAGCGTTCCAAAAGTTGAAACACGCATCAAAATGAAAACAGCGCTCCAACAGATGAGGCGCACTGCAAAAGATAAGTCGCGCTCCCAAAGGGGACGACCTGCAAACAGAACGAGCTGCAAATAAGAAAAGCTGCAACGGAAGTGCTCCAGACCACTAGGGGCAGTCGAACAAAGAACAAATCACAAAGCATATTATAGTTTTTGGAATGGCAATAGTTATATTGTGTATTTTAACTTATTTATTTCTGAAGAATATTTTACACCTCATCGAAACTATCTCGTTGTATTTCTTTTAATAGTGTGCGATAGGGAAGCATCACATGGATGCCTGGTTGGCTTAGTGGTCTAACAGATTGCCTCGAATGTGGGAGACCTGGGTTCGATTCTGGGTCTTGGAAATTTTTGTGGTATACATTTTTTTTTTAAAGCCTTTTGTTTTGGATAAATCGGGTGGAATAGATAAATACATCTACATGTTTATTCTTTGTTGTTAATTGGTTTATGTTGTTGGCAAGACTTTTAGTTTGTTTTAGGTTGATGCTGGAGGAGGCGTGAATGCAGCACAACCCCCAACCTCCTCCCCACGCCTGCTGCCTAAAACAAACTAAAACTCTAGCCAACAACATAAACCAAGCAACAACAAATAATAAACATGTAGATGTATTTATCTATTCCACCCGATTTATCCAAAACAAAAGGCTTTAAAAAAAATTAATACCACAAAAATTTCCAAGACCCAGAATCGAACCCGGGTCTCCTACATTCAAGGCAATCTGTTAGACCACTAAAACAACCAGGCATCCATGTGTTGTTTTCCTATCGCACACTATTAAAAGAAATACAACGAGATAGATTCGATGAGGTGTAAAATATTCTTCAGAAATAAATAAGTTAAAATACACAAATAACTATTGCCATTCCAAAAACTATAATATGCTTTGTGATTTGTTCTTTGTTCGACTGCCCCTAGTGGTCTGGAGCACTTCCGTTGCAGCTTTTCTTATTTGCAGCTCGTTCTGTTTGCAGGTCGTCCCCTTTGGGAGCGCGACTTATCTTTTGCAGTGCGCCTCATCTGTTGGAGCGCTGTTTTCATTTTGATGCGTGTTTCAACTTTTGGAACGCTGTTGTTTTCATTTTGATGCGTGTTTCAACTTTTGGAACACTGTTGTTTTCATTTTGATGCGTGTTTCAACTTTTGGAACGCTGTTTTCTTTTTCAGCGTGCTGCTCTGTTTTAGCTGCGCGTTTGCACCCCTCGGCGCGTTTGCACCCGTCGGCCACCGTAATAC
This sequence comes from Garcialebias charrua, assembly GCA_038048925.1. Lineage (NCBI taxonomy): Eukaryota > Metazoa > Chordata > Actinopteri > Cyprinodontiformes > Rivulidae > Garcialebias > Garcialebias charrua. The sequence goes on from JBBPBX010115018.1 coordinate 2,790, forward strand.
ATAGTTCCCACCAGAGCCATAGAGAGAGAGAGTTCCGACACTTCCATGGAATGCTGAAGTCACGTGGGTCATGGAGGGGGCGATTCATTACAAACTGTTCCAAACAGCAGCGCTGCTAGCATCAAACGTAGTTCATTGCTGATGTTTCAGACGTGTTTTCTCTGGTAAGTTGATGAAAATACAATTTTCTTTTGCCCTTGTGAAGCGTTAGCTGACTGTTCTGTACCATTTTATCAACATTAACACTTCATGTCGCCAGTTTTTGTTAATTAAACATGTTAGTTAGCTAGTAGTGTTTTAACAGCAGCTAGCTCTGCAATCATGACTGGTGTAAACTGATCTATTTCTGTCTAATTCAGCGTTTTAAAATATTCAGTACAGCTTAAATTTTGAAAGTTTGTTTTTAATGGTAATTCCACTGAACTCTCAAAATATAGCCCTTTTTTCCTGAGCGATTGACGTGGTTAATTTAAAGTTATAGATCCTTTGTCAAAGACTGCAGCATAAATTGTGACATTATCTTTAAAGAAACAAGTGATCGTGGAGATGAGTAATTTTTTATGTTTTCCAGGTTAAACTACATGAGAATGACTTGAATGTTGCAAAGTATCACAAAGGTACAATATCTAATTTTCTGTCTTAAACAATAATATCTTAATCAAGATGTTTGAATAAAATTACTTTAACACCATAACCTTCACAAAGTTTATATTTACTGCAGAACTGTTAATTTACATTGGAGTTTTGAAAGTCAAGTCAAAGTCAACTTTATTGTCAGAACTGCAATATGTACAGGACATACACAGGATTGAAATTGCGTTTCTCTCAGTCCCTCGGTGCAACAGTAACCATCTAAACACTAAACACTAAAACATTTAATAAACATAAGCATAAAATAGTAAAAGTGTAACACTGTCCTGAGTTTTTTCATAGTAGTATAAAAGTATGAAAATTTACACCAACACTGAAACACCAAACACCCCTAAAACACCAAACACCCAATGAACATAAGCATAAAATGAAATAATAAAAGTGTAATACTGTCCTGAGTTTTTTCATAGTAGTATAAAAAGTATAAAAAGTATATCTATAAAATAAACTGAAGGTTCTAGCATTGACATTTGCAAAGAGTGGCACAGCAGCATATGAGTTAATGTACACAGTATATGTATGAGGTAGTTGATGTTGGTATAGAGGCAAAGTGGCATATGCAGTAAGGCACATAAGGCACATTTGGCATCCTTAGATAAGGCTAGTCAGAGAATACTGTATATGTATCAGCAGTAGTGTAGATATAAAAGTAGTGTAAATGTAAACAGTAGTAATAAATGTAAAACAGTAGTAATAAATGTAAACCGTATTAATAAATGTAAACAGTGAATGTAAACAGTAGTATGACTATAGGCAGTAATGTAATACAAACATTAGTGCAAATATGAGAAGTAGTGCAAACTGAATGAGCACATGACCGAGAGTTTAGTGAATAACCCGTTTGATGACACAGAGTCCAGTGTTAAAAACTTTGTGTTGAGTGGTAATGTGTGAGAAAGTTTTTTGTGTTAAGGCAGTTCAAATGGGAGGGGAGGCAGAGCAGGCAGAGTGTTTAGCATTCTGACTGCCTGATGAACAGAGCTGTCTCTCAGTCTGCTGGTACGAGCCTGGAGACTCCTCAGTCTCCTCCCTGATGGCAGCAGTCTAAAGCGGCTGTGTAGTGGGTGTGTGGGATCACCTGCCATGCAGAGGGCTTTCCGAGTGAGGCGTTTGCTGTGTAAGTCCTGCAGTGAGGGCAAGGAGGTGCCAACGATCTTCTCAGCTGCTCTCACGATGCGCTGGAGGCCCTTGCGGCATGATGCAGTACATGCACCAAACCACACCGTGATGCAGCTGGTCAGGACACTTTCTATTTGTATTATTAGTTATGGGTCAAGTTGTTTTCAAAGCTCTGAATGGACTTGCACCTCTCTACATCTCAGATCTTTTGAAAGTCCATCAGCCCAGCAGAGCTTTATGATCTGCCAGTCAACACCTGCTGGAGGTGCCTCGCTCAAGGTACAAACAATGGGGAGACCGGTCCTTTTCTATTGCCGGCCCAAAAGCCTGGAACAGCCTCCCCTTTGAGCTGCGTGCCACCTCTGATCTGACTCTGTTCAAAACCAGACTGACCCACTTGTTCAAAAAAGCTTTCAGTGTGTAACTTTTATTACTTTTGGTATTTTAGTATGTAGCAGTTTTATTTCCATTGCCTCATTTTATTGCTGTTGCTTTTATTTTATTTTCACTGATATATTGTACCGGTTTTTATATGTTCTGGCCTGTTAAGCACCTTGGTCAGTGCAAGGCATTGTAGGAAGGTGCTATACAAATAAAGTTAATTATTATTATATTATTATCAAGTTGAGATGAGACGGCATCAATAAATTGTAGAACATTAACAATTTTTTTTATGATTAAACTATCAGATGGAACTGGGAAGTTATTCTTCATGCCAATTGCCTTCATTTGATCCTTGGTAAAATAAAAATGTCATTCTTTATTTTCCATTAACATATTTCTTCACAGAATTGTGTTAATTTTCATGTCTGAAGTTCTTCTATCCATCCATCCATCCATCCATTTTCTTACACTTATCCGGGGTCGGGCCGCGGGGGTAGCAGCCTAAGTAGGGAGGCCCAGACTTCCCTCTCCCCAGCCACTTGGAGCAGCTTCTCTGGGGGAATCCCAAGGTGTTCCCAGGCCAGCCGAGAAACATAGTCCCTCCAGCGTGTCCTGGGTCTTCCTCTGGGTCTCCTCCCGGTGGGACATGCCCGGAACACCTCACCAGGGAGGCGTCCAGGAGGCATCCTAACCAGATGCCCGAGCCACCTCAACTGGCTCCTCTCGATGTGGAGAAGCAGCGGCTCTACTCCGAGTCCCTCCCGGATGACTGAGCTTCTCACCCTATCTCTAAGGGAGAGTCCAGACACCCTGCGGAGAAAACTCATTTCAGCTGCTTGTATCCAAGATCTCGTTCTTTCGGTCACAACCAGAGGTGTCAAGTAACGAAGTATAAATACTTCGTTACTTTACTTAAGTACAAATTTTAGTTATCTATACTTTAGTAAAGTAATTATTTTTCAGCCTACTTTATACTTCTACTTCTTACATTTTCACGCAATTACTGGTACTTTCTACTCCTTACTTTTTAAAAATAGCCTCGTTACTTTTCTTTCATTTTGCCGTTTTTTTTTTGTAGAATATAGATATTCACGCAGGACTTTCCAAAAATTGAACATAAATATCCGCATCAGCAGCCGTCGTCACTCACCAGTGTTGACAGATTGGGCGGTTCACCGCGATTTTCCTTCTGACTTTTGCAGGTAAAGAGTGCTTTGGGTGGGTGGGACTCTATCTGTCTTGGCTAATTTTAGGCCCATCTCCAAGCTGCCTTTTATTTCAAAAATTTTAGAAAAAATTGTGTATTCACAGGTGAAATGTTTTCTGGACGAGCACAACATAATGGAGGTTTTTCAGTCTGGCTTCAAAACTCGCCACAGCACAGAATCAGCTCTAGTCAGAGTTTTTAATGATATTCTTATGGCCAATGATTCTGGTGAACATGTGGTTCTTGTCTTGCTCGACCTAACCGCTGCCTTTGACACAGTGGACCATAACGTTTTAATATCACGTTTACAGCACCAAGTGGGTATCTGTGGTACTGCACTGAGCTGGTTTAGGTCCTATCTGGCAGACAGAACCATGTCTGTGAACATAGCTGGTTCTGAATCCTCCACTGCTCCTCTGTGTTTTGGGGTTCCACAGGGCTCCATTTTAGGTCCCCTGCTTTTCTCCCTTTACCTACTTCCATTGGGATCAATCCTCAGAAAGCATGGGATCTTTTTTCATTGTTACGCCGATGATAGTCAGATCTATATGCCACTAAAAAAGAAAGATGCCTCCTCAATCAGGCCACTTCTGTTGTGTCTTGAAGACATCAAAGCTTGGATGTCTTTAAACTTTTTAAATTTTAATGAAAAGAAAACAGAAGTGATGGTGTTTGGTCCTAGTGGCTCTTGTGAACCTTGCCCTGTTGATCTTGGCCCTCTGGCACCACATGTAAAGAAAACAGTTTCTAACTTGGGTTTTAAAATGGACAGTGATTTTAAATTAGATTCCCAGATTGGAGCGGTGGTCAAGACCAGTTTTTATCACCTCAGACAGCTGGCTAAGGTAAAGTCCATCCTTACACAGCAGCAGCTGGAAACAGTAATCCATGCCTTCATCACCTCTCGGCTGGATTACTGTAACGCTCTTTACCTTGGAGTCAGCCAGTCCTCCCTCAGACGTCTCCAGTTGGTCCAGAACGCTGCTGCTCGCCTTCTAACTGGAGTTCATAAGAGGGAGCACATCACCCCCACTCTGGCTTCACTCCACTGGCTGCCTGTTCATTTTAGAGTTCATTTTAAGATTCTTTTATTTGTTTTTAAAGAGTTTAAATGGTCTTGCTCCATCCTACCTCTCTGAGCTGCTTCACCCATACTCTCCTGCTCGGTGCCTCAGATCAGCTGATCAGCTGCTTCTGGAGGTGCCGAGGTCCAAACGGAGGCTCAGAGGGGACAGAGCTTTTTCTGTTGCTGCTCCAAAACTGTGGAACGATCTCCCTCTTCCCGTCAGACAAGCTCCTTCACTGTCCAGTTTTAAAACTCTTTTAAAAACACATTTTTACTCACTGGCTTTTAGCACAGACTGATTTTGTTCTGCACTGTTTTTATTGTTTTTATTGATCTTAATGTTTTAACAACTGTTTTATTTTTATGTGTTTAAATGTTCTTGATTTTATGTACAGCACTTTGTTGCAGCTGTGGTTGTTTTAAAGGGCTCTATAAATAAAGTATTATTATTATTATCTGGCAACACCAGTCACACCGGTGTTTTACGCTTGTCTTTACATCCGGGGCAGCGTCGGCAGTGCCGGGACCCTCCATGTCAATGTAGAGGCGTCTGCGGCACCGGGACCCTCCATCAGTAGTTGGGGCGTCTTCTATAGCAACTTCATCCGGCGAAGCCATGCTGTCCGTGACGCTGACTTGCTAGGGGCTCTGCTAGCGCTAGCATTAGCGTCTCGCGAGACAACGTTACCTCTCAACGAGAGATATCGCGGGAGTTTAATATCGCGAGATCTCGTACAACGAGATCTCGTTACATGCCTAATATTGAGGTAAGCTGAAAGTTTTTTTTTTTTATCAGTTGATTACTGACTTCTAGTGACCTAGTAACATACTAATGTTGTATAATGTTTTCTATGGTTAGGAGGTACTAGCCATGGAACTAGCTACATGCTCTGGGTTTGCTTGCTAACATTATTTCTCTTTTTTATTCAGATTTAAAACATATTTTCTTTCTGTCAGAGTTTTCACTGAACTTAACAAAGTTTTACTTCATAGACTACGTTCACACTGCAGGCAAATGCTCAATAATACCCCTATACAGTATGGTTATTTTAATATATTTAAATTTGCATTTAAATGTGTCTATTTTCAATGGGCATATATGCAGTGACCAGCACGTCTCAGTCGTCTGAGGAAGTAGAGTCTTTGATGACCTTTCTTGATCAGGCTGGTGGTGTTGTTGCTCCAGCTGAGGTTATCATTCAAGTGTACACCCAAGTATTTGTAGCTGGAGACCACTTCCACTGCAGATCCACCTATTTTCAGTGGGGCGTGGGTGTGTTTATTCCTTCTGAAGTCCACAATCATCTCCTTTGTCTTCTTCACATTCATGTGAAGATTATTCTCTTTGCACCAGCTCTCCAGGTGTTCCACCTCCTGTCTGTAGCTGGACTCATCATTGTTTGTGATGCATCCCACCACCGCTGTATCATCTGCAAACTTAACAATATGACAGCCTGGAAGTGTGGCTGTACAATCATATGTGAGCAGAGTGAACAGAAGGGGGCTCAGCACACATCCTTGAGGAGAGCCAGTGCTGAGGGTTATGGTGGAGGAGGAGAAGTTGTGAATCTTCACGGACTGTGGTCTGTCTGTTAAGAAGTCTAGTACCCAGTTACAAATGGAGGGGCTTAGTCCAAGTGTAGATAGTTTGTCTATCAGACAAACTATCAGATAGTTTGTCTGTCATTTGTCTTTGTTGTTGCTTTTTCTTACGCTACTTTTACTTTTATACTTTTAAGTAGTTTTGAAACCAGTACTTTTTTACTTTATCTTGAGTAAAAAAGCTAGAGTTGATACTTCTACTTCTACAGAAGTAATTTTAAATCCCAGTATCTATACTTCTACTTGAGTAATGAATGTGAATACTTTTGACACCACTGGTCACAACTCAAAGCTCATGACCATAGATGAGGGCGGGAACGTAGGTCGATCGGTAAATTGAGAGCTTTGCCTTTCAACTCAGCTCTCTCTTCACCACGACAGACCGGTACAGCGCCCGCTTCACTGTGGATTCTGCACCTATCCGCCTATCGATCTCACGCTCCAGTTTTCCCTCATTCGTGAACAAGACCCCAAGATACTTAAACTCCTCCACTTGGGGCAGGATCTCCTCCCCGACCCGGAGAGGGCATGCTACCCTTTTCCGGCTTCTTCTATCCTGCTTTTGTAATTTTTTTGTGTTCTAATTGTTCCCTCAGGTGTTTCATCTCTGTTGCCTGATTGCATGGCCTGTTGCTACATCTTCATGGTCCTGTCAATCCTGGATCATCATCCCAGTCCTCTGAGGCTACATTTTCATATTTCCCTCATCTCACTCACCTCACTTCTATTTCTCCTCAATCTCTGAAATTACAATGGCACTGTTAGCATGAAGATTATTGTTCAATAAAAATATGACATGTATTATTTAACACCGTTCATTGCAAAGTTTACTTTATTCATTCAACCTTTATGAATTGAATCCCATTGAGCCTTGAGGACTTATTTACAAGAGAGAGCTGATTTTAACAAAGAATGATGACAACAGTGACAACAATAGACAGTTATAAAATGGACATACAGATTATTTTATTTTTTTAATAAGATGGCAAAAACAGCAAGATTATAAGGTGAATGTAGAAAACTTAGGGTTATGGTGGAGGAGGAGAAGTTGTGAATCTTCACGGACTGTCAATCAAATCAACCAAAAGAGCACAAGGCAAACACACCCAACCTCCGTCCACAATCCTGCAAAGCACATGACAGAACACAACAATGGAACATACATGCATAAAGACTAATAATATTCATGAGCTTGCAGTAGAATTCTATAAATACACATACCCATATCTACAAATATATATATACAGTAGTATACATACATATACTTTTATATTCATTTATATATATACCCATCTACATATCTACAAATATATATATACAGTAGTATACATACATATACTTTTATATTCATTTATATACCCATCTACATATCTGCATATATCTATATATACATCCCTGCATCCATTTGTGTGTGGTTGTGAGCATGCATAAGTGTATAAGGTTC
>JBBPBX010115019.1:0-10261 GCA_038048925.1 Garcialebias charrua
TATATGCACTTACATATACATGTATATATGCACTTACATATACATGTATATACGCACTTATATATACATGTAATAGGCATGTAAATATAACATGTTCAACTCAAATTGTGTGTTTGTGTGTGTGACTTGTTTTGTGGTTTCTAAGGACAGTGTTTTGTCAATGAGCTGTTATCTGATTGTCTGATTATAGCGTATTGCTGTCCTAACAAACCACTGTCCATTAAAACCACAAAACAGTCACACACACAAACACACACAATTTTAGTAGAACATGTTATATTTACATGTATATGTCTATCTGATATGCATATATACATTTATATGCATATATGTATATACACTGTACAGTACATGAATATGCATTTATGATATGCTTATATACATGTATATATGTATATTTGTGTGTATGTATATGACATAGATATCAATTATATAAATAATGCAGGGATTGTTAAGTATGACTTCAATATTATTAGTCACAGTTTTTAAATTTATAGTTTTCTTTCATTCAGCTAATTTTAATTTCATCTTAGTCCACCTATCATGAGAGGAGTTTTGTAAATACTCTGTCCATCCATCTTTCCTTTATGTGAGATGGATACTTTGGCCAAAAACAAACAATCATGTAATGTTTATTGGTTTACATGTGACAGCAGCTATCATCAAAATGTAGAATTTCCTCTAAATATAAGTATAAATGATCTGTTACAGATGTCATGTGAACACGTCCAGAGTCAGGAGATCGCAGGTAGCCAGAAGCACGATCAACTTCCTTTAAACACGAATACCAAGGTACATTTTAGTTCTTGTGTTCCTAAACAGAATTACTTGCTACGTGTGGTTTCATCAACCTTAATGTTCAATATGTGTGTTTGTGTGTGTGACTGTTTTGTGGTTTTTAAGGACAGTGTTTTGTCAGGACAGCAATACGCTATACAGTAATCAGACAATCAGATAACAGCTCATTACTGTCCTGACAAAACACTGTCCTTAGAAACCACAAAACAGTCACACACACAAACACACACAATTTGAGTTGAACATGTTATATTTACATGCCTATTACATGTATATATAAGTGCATATATACATGTATATGTAAGTGCATATATACATGTATATGTAAGTGCATATATACATGTACTGTATATGCAAATGCATTTAAACATGTAAATGCATATATGTATATATACAAGAATATGCATATATGTACATATGCATAAACATATAGATGTATATATGCATAAACATATACATGTATATATATGCATATACATATAATGTACAGATAGACATATACATGTAAATATAACATGTTCAACTGAAGTTGTGTGTGTTTGTGTGTGTGACTGTTTTGTGGTTTTTAAGGACAGTGTTTTGTCAGGACAGCAATACGCTATACAGTAATCAGACAATCAGATAACAGCTCATTACTGTCCTGACAAAACACTGTCCTTAGAAACCACAAAACAGTCACACACACAAACACACACAATTTGAGTTGAACATGTTATATTTACATGCCTATTACATGTATATATAAGTGCATATATACATGTATATGTAAGTGCATATATACATGTATATGTAAGTGCATATATACATGTACTGTATATGCAAATGCATTTAAACATGTAAATGCATATATGTATATATACAAGAATATGCATATATGTACATATGCATAAACATATAGATGTATATATATGCATATACATATAATGTACAGATAGACATATACATGTAAATATAACATGTTCAACTGAAGTTGTGTGTGTTTGTGTGTGTGACTGTTTTGTGGTTTTTAAGGACAGTGTTTTGTCAGGACAGCAATACGCTATACAGTAATCAGACAATCAGATAACAGCTCATTACTGTCCTGACAAAACACTGTCCTTAGAAACCACAAAACAGTCACACACACAAACACACACAATTTGAGTTGAACATGTTATATTTACATGCCTATTACACGTATATGTAAGTGCCTATTTACATGTATGTGTAAGTGCATATATACATGTATATGTAAGTGCATATATACATGTATATGTAAGTGCATATATACATGTATATGTAAGTGCATATATACATGTACTGTATATGCAAATGCATTTAAACATGTAAATGCATATATGTATATATACAAGAATATGCATATATGTACATATGCATAAACATATAGATGTATATATGCATAAACATATACATGTATATATATGCATATACATATAATGTACAGATAGACATATACATGTAAATATAACATGTTCAACTGAAGTTGTGTGTGTTTGTGTGTGTGACTGTTTTGTGGTTTTTAAGGACAGTGTTTTGTCAGGACAGCAATACGCTATACAGTAATCAGACAATCAGATAACAGCTCATTACTGTCCTGACAAAACACTGTCCTTAGAAACCACAAAACAGTCACACACACAAACACACACAATTTGAGTTGAACATGTTATATTTACATGCCTATTACACGTATATGTAAGTGCCTATTTACATGTATATGTGTAAGTGCATATATACATGTATATGTAAGTGCATATATACATGTATATGTAAGTGCATATATACATGTACTGTATATGCAAATGCATTTAAACATGTAAATGCATATATGTATATATACAAGAATATGCATATATGTACATATGCATAAACATATAGATGTATATATGCATAAACATATACATGTATATATATGCATATACATATAATGTACAGATAGACATATACATGTAAATATAACATGTTCAACTGAAGTTGTGTGTGTTTGTGTGTGTGACTGTTTTGTGGTTTTTAAGGACAGTGTTTTGTCAGGACAGTAATGAGCTGTTATCTGATTGATTGTCTGATTGTTTATAGCGTCTGACTGTCCAAACAAACAACTGTCCATAAAAACCATAGTACACTCCTATACACACATAATTGAACATTAAGGTTGATGAAACCACACGTAGCAAGTAATTCTGTTTAGGAACACAAGAACTAAAATGTACCTTGGTATTCGTGTTTAAAGGAAGTTGATCGTGCTTCTGGCTACCTGCGATCTCCTGACTCTGGACGTGTTCACATGACATCTGTAAGAGATCATTTATACTTATATTTAGAGGAAATTCTACATTTTGATGATAGCTGCTGTCACATGTAAACCAATAAACATTACATGATTGTTTGTTTTTGGCCCAAGTATCCATCTCACATAAAGGAAAGATAAATGGACAGAGTATTTACAAAACTCCTCTCATGATAGGTGGACTAAGATGAAATTAAAATTAGCTGAATGAAAGAAAACTATAAATTAAAAAACTGTGACTAATAATATTGAAGTCATACTTAACAATCCCTGCATTATTTATATAATTGATATCTATGTCATATACATACACACAAATATACATATATACATGTATATAAGCATATCATAAATGCATATTCATGTACTGTACAGTGTATATACATATATGCATATACATGTTATATATGCATATACTGTACAGATAGACATATACATGTAAATATAACATGTTCTACTAAAATTGTGTGTGTTTGTGTGTGTGACTGTTTTGTGGTTTTAATGGACAGTGGTTTGTTAGGACAGCAATACGCTATAATCAGACAATCAGATAACAGCTCATTACTGTCCTGACAAAACACTGTCCTTAGAAACCACAAAACAGTCACACACACAAACACACACAATTTGAGTTGAACATGTTATATTTACATGCCTATTACACGTATATGTAAGTGCCTATTTACATGTATGTGTAAGTGCATATATACATGTATATGTAAGTGCATATATACATGTACTGTATATGCAAATGCATTTAAACATGTAAATGCATATATGTATATATACAAGAAATATGCATATATGTACATATGCATAAACATATAGATGTATATATGCATAAACATATACATGTATATATATGCATATACGTATAATGTACAGATAGACATATACATGTAAATATAACATGTTCAACTGAAGTTGTGTGTGTTTGTGTGTGTGACTGTTTTGTGGTTTTTAAGGACAGTGTTTTGTCAGGACAGCAATACGCTATACAGTAATCAGACAATCAGATAACAGCTCATTACTGTCCTGACAAAACACTGTCCTTAGAAACCACAAAACAGTCACACACACAAACACACACAATTTGAGTTGAACATGTTATATTTACATGCCTATTACATGTATATATAAGTGCATATATACATGTATATGTAAGTGCATATATACATGTATATGTAAGTGCATATATACATGTACTGTATATGCAAATGCATTTAAACATGTAAATGCATATATGTATATATACAAGAATATGCATATATGTACATATGCATAAACATATAGATGTATATATATGCATATACATATAATGTACAGATAGACATATACATGTAAATATAACATGTTCAACTGAAGTTGTGTGTGTTTGTGTGTGTGACTGTTTTGTGGTTTTTAAGGACAGTGTTTTGTCAGGACAGTAATGAGCTGTTATCTGATTGATTGTCTGATTGTTTATAGCGTCTGACTGTCCAAACAAACAACTGTCCATAAAAACCATAGTACACTCCTATACACACATAATTGAACATTAAGGTTGATGAAACCACACGTAGCAAGTAATTCTGTTTAGGAACACAAGAACTAAAATGTACCTTGGTATTCGTGTTTAAAGGAAGTTGATCGTGCTTCTGGCTACCTGCGATCTCCTGACTCTGGACGTGTTCACATGACATCTGTAAGAGATCATTTATACTTATATTTAGAGGAAATTCTACATTTTGATGATAGCTGCTGTCACATGTAAACCAATAAACATTACATGATTGTTTGTTTTTGGCCAAAGTATCCATCTCACATAAAGGAAAGATAAATGGACAGAGTATTTACAAAACTCCTCTCATGATAGGTGGACTAAGATGAAATTAAAATTAGCTGAATGAAAGAAAACTATAAATTTAAAAACTGTGACTAATAATATTGAAGTCATACTTAACAATCCCTGCATTATTTATATAATTGATATCTATGTCATATACATACACACAAATATACATATATACATGTATATAAGCATATCATAAATGCATATTCATGTACTGTACAGTGTATATACATATATGCATATAAATGTATATATGCATATCAGATAGACATATACATGTAAATATAACATGTTCTACTAAAATTGTGTGTGTTTGTGTGTGTGACTGTTTTGTGGTTTTAATGGACAGTGGTTTGTTAGGACAGCAATACGCTATAATCAGACAATCAGATAACAGCTCATTACTGTCCTGACAAAACACTGTCCTTAGAAACCACAAAACAGTCACACACACAAACACACACAATTTGAGTTGAACATGTTATATTTACATGCCTATTACACGTATATGTAAGTGCCTATTTACATGTATGTGTAAGTGCATATATACATGTATATGTAAGTGCATATATACATGTACTGTATATGCAAATGCATTTAAACATGTAAATGCATATATGTATATATACAAGAATATGCATATATGTACATATGCATAAACATATAGATGTATATATGCATAAACATATACATGTATATATATGCATATACATATAATGTACAGATAGACATATACATGTAAATATAACATGTTCAACTGAAGTTGTGTGTGTTTGTGTGTGTGACTGTTTTGTGGTTTTTAAGGACAGTGTTTTGTCAGGACAGCAATACGCTATACAGTAATCAGACAATCAGATAACAGCTCATTACTGTCCTGACAAAACACTGTCCTTAGAAACCACAAAACAGTCACACACACAAACACACACAATTTGAGTTGAACATGTTATATTTACATGCCTATTACATGTATATATAAGTGCATATATACATGTATATGTAAGTGCATATATACATGTATATGTAAGTGCATATATACATGTACTGTATATGCAAATGCATTTAAACATGTAAATGCATATATGTATATATACAAGAATATGCATATATGTACATATGCATAAACATATAGATGTATATATGCATAAACATATACATGTATATATATGCATATACATATAATGTACAGATAGACATATACATGTAAATATAACATGTTCAACTGAAGTTGTGTGTGTTTGTGTGTGTGACTGTTTTGTGGTTTTTAAGGACAGTGTTTTGTCAGGACAGCAATACGCTATACAGTAATCAGACAATCAGATAACAGCTCATTACTGTCCTGACAAAACACTGTCCTTAGAAACCACAAAACAGTCACACACACAAACACACACAATTTGAGTTGAACATGTTATATTTACATGCCTATTACACGTATATGTAAGTGCCTATTTACATGTATGTGTAAGTGCATATATACATGTATATGTAAGTGCATATATACATGTACTGTATATGCAAATGCATTTAAACATGTAAATGCATATATGTATATATACAAGAATATGCATATATGTACATATGCATAAACATATAGATGTATATATGCATAAACATATACATGTATATATATGCATATACATATAATGTACAGATAGACATATACATGTAAATATAACATGTTCAACTGAAGTTGTGTGTGTTTGTGTGTGTGACTGTTTTGTGGTTTTTAAGGACAGTGTTTTGTCAGGACAGTAATGAGCTGTTATCTGATTGATTGTCTGATTGTTTATAGCGTCTGACTGTCCAAACAAACAACTGTCCATAAAAACCATAGTACACTCCTATACACACATAATTGAACATTAAGGTTGATGAAACCACACGTAGCAAGTAATTCTGTTTAGGAACACAAGAACTAAAATGTACCTTGGTATTCGTGTTTAAAGGAAGTTGATCGTGCTTCTGGCTACCTGCGATCTCCTGACTCTGGACGTGTTCACATGACATCTGTAAGAGATCATTTATACTTATATTTAGAGGAAATTCTACATTTTGATGATAGCTGCTGTCACATGTAAACCAATAAACATTACATGATTGTTTGTTTTTGGCCAAAGTATCCATCTCACATAAAGGAAAGATAAATGGACAGAGTATTTACAAAACTCCTCTCATGATAGGTGGACTAAGATGAAATTAAAATTAGCTGAATGAAAGAAAACTATAAATTAAAAAACTGTGACTAATAATATTGAAGTCATACTTAACAATCCCTGCATTATTTATATAATTGATATCTATGTCATATACATACACACAAATATACATATATACATGTATATAAGCATATCATAAATGCATATTCATGTACTGTACAGTGTATATACATATATGCATATAAATGTATATATGCATATCAGATAGACATATACATGTAAATATAACATGTTCTACTAAAATTGTGTGTGTTTGTGTGTGTGACTGTTTTGTGGTTTTAATGGACAGTGGTTTGTTAGGACAGCAATACGCTATAATCAGACAATCAGATAACAGCTCATTACTGTCCTGACAAAACACTGTCCTTAGAAACCACAAAACAGTCACACACACAAACACACACAATTTGAGTTGAACATGTTATATTTACATGCCTATTACATGTATATATAAGTGCATATATACATGTATATGTAAGTGCATATATACATGTATATGTAAGTGCATATATACATGTACTGTATATGCAAATGCATTTAAACATGTAAATGCATATATGTATATATACAAGAATATGCATATATGTACATATGCATAAACATATAGATGTATATATGCATAAACATATACATGTATATATATGCATATACATATAATGTACAGATAGACATATACATGTAAATATAACATGTTCAACTGAAGTTGTGTGTGTTTGTGTGTGTGACCGTTTTGTGGTTTTTAAGGACAGTGTTTTGTCAGGACAGCAATACGCTATACAGTAATCAGACAATCAGATAACAGCTCATTACTGTCCTGACAAAACACTGTCCTTAGAAACCACAAAACAGTCACACACACAAACACACACAATTTGAGTTGAACATGTTATATTTACATGCCTATTACATGTATATATAAGTGCATATATACATGTATATGTAAGTGCATATATACATGTATATGTAAGTGCATATATACATGTACTGTATATGCAAATGCATTTAAACATGTAAATGCATATATGTATATATACAAGAATATGCATATATGTACATATGCATAAACATATAGATGTATATATGCATAAACATGCATATACATATAATGTACAGATAGACATATACATGTAAATATAACATGTTCAACTGAAGTTGTGTGTGTTTGTGTGTGTGACTGTTTTGTGGTTTTTAAGGACAGTGTTTTGTCAGGACAGTAATGAGCTGTTATCTGATTGATTGTCTGATTGTTTATAGCGTATGACTGTCCAAACAAACAACTGTCCATAAAAACCACAATACACTCCTATACACACATAATTGAACATTAAGGTTGATGAAACCACACGTAGCAAGTAATTCTGTTTAGGAACACAAGAACTAAAATGTACCTTGGTATTCGTGTTTAAAGGAAGTTGATCGTGCTTCTGGCTACCTGTGATCTCCTGACTCTGGATGTGTTCACATGACATCTGTAACAGATCAGTTATACTTATATTTAGAGGAAATTCTACATTTTGATGATAGCTGCTGTCACATGTAAACCAATAAACATTACATGATTGTTTGTTTTTGGCCAAAGTATCCATCTCACATAAAGGAAAGATGGATGGACAGAGTATTTACAAAACTCCTCTCATGATAGGTGGACTAAGATGAAATTAAAATTAGCTGAATGAAAGAAAACTATAAATTTAAAAACTGTGACAAATAATATTGAAGTCATACTTAACAATCCCTGCATTATTTATATAATTGATATCTATGTCATATACATACACACAAATATACATATATACATGTATATAAGCATATCATAAATGCATATTCATGTACTGTACAGTGTATATACATATATGCATATACATGTATATATATGCATATACTGTACAGATAGACATATACATGTAAATATAACATGTTCTACTAAAATTGTGTGTGTTTGTGTGTGTGACTGTTTTGTGGTTTTAATGGACAGTGGTTTGTTAGGACAGCAATACGCTATACAGTAATCAGACAATCAGATAACAGCTCATTACTGTCCTGACAAAACACTGTCCTTAGAATCCACAAAACAGTCACACACACAAACACACACAATTTGAGTTGAATTTGAATTTGAAACAATTTGAATCAATTTGAATCACTGCAAGTGGACAGGTAACATTAGACCTGCCTTCAAGAAGAACTGGACTAATGACGTATATTCTAGTATAAACGTCACTGAACTGGGAGCACCCACAGCACCACTAACACACTCAAAATGGATTCCACCACAAAGATTCAGCCAGAAGATACACACCACCCATGGCCTTATTGAAAGATTATTGAAAGATTAT
Source organism: Garcialebias charrua (assembly GCA_038048925.1). NCBI lineage: Eukaryota > Metazoa > Chordata > Actinopteri > Cyprinodontiformes > Rivulidae > Garcialebias > Garcialebias charrua. Next base: position 9,472 of record JBBPBX010115019.1, read on the forward strand.
TGAAAGACTGTTCAGTACAGCAGGACATCTCCCTAAAAAACCAGACTGGACTCAAAAAACTGTGAAAACCAACTTCTTCTGAACTTGAACAATAAATTCTTGTATCAATATTAAAATGTATCAGTTCATGGGATGTTAGGAGACAAGAAATGTCTCGACACTCAGATCCAAGTTTTGAAAATGGTGTCAGGAATTTAAAATATTGTTCACTTTTGATCCATGGTTGACTGGACAATATTTTAACTAGAGTTGATGACAAACTGGAGGTGAAATGATCAGTGTCTGTTCCTTTGTCAGGTCTAATGCCGGGTTTCCACCAGACGCTTTTCGCGCTGCAAAAAATCTCCTACCGCACTGTGTTGGCTGCTTGTCAACAGATGTCTGTTCTCATCGAACATGTCTGCAGACACGCAGTGGGAGCAGCGGCTGGCTCCTTTTCCGTTTGTTTCTTCTACACCGGGCAGATAAAAAATCAGCTGTACATGAGCCTCGTTACTACTTGAGTGGATTTTTTATGAGCCAAACTGCAGCTCCTAAAGTCTTTGTTGAGATTAAAACATTTTTTTATGTTTGGGGTGACCGTACGCTCGAGCGGACAGCGGCAACTGTAAAAATGCCAAGTTTCTTACCGGAGGCTGTTTTCTTCATGGAGGCTCGATGGGTAAGTTTGAAAAGTCCAAAAAAAAGTCCTGTCGTTGTTGCGTGATCACATGGCAGAGTCTATCCCGATTGGTTGCTGCTAAGCTGCGAGCAGCAGAAGCAGGACAAATCGAGCTTCGACAGTCGCTGC
>JBBPBX010115020.1:0-10261 GCA_038048925.1 Garcialebias charrua
ATACCTCCTGTAACGAGAAGCAAGTCTGAGCTGGATCTGGTGTGTTCAGAACCAGAACCCAGTGAGAGCTCAGCCAGATTTATGGATGATAGCTCCGACAATGGCATCTGATTGTGTGGAGTTAGGCCCACAGGTGCATACGGGGGAGGACGAGGAGGAGGAGGGGGAGCGGGGCAAAGAGGAGGCGGAGGGGGAGCACAAGGCCGTTCAGTTTCAAGGCATGTCTCTGTTCCTGGTACAAGGGCAGCACCGGCTTTAATAGGGAGCTCTGTGGTACCAGGCCCCAAGGTCTTATCTGCAGACGGCCATAAATCTGATTGCGAGCCAACAACTTGTTTCTGTGAAACTGCTTTGTGCACACTTCTCAGAGCAGGTTTCTGTCTACCTAGGATTTTGCACATTTCATCCAAAAATAACGAGCAGTCCCTATTAAAGGCGTCCGCCTTCTGCCAGTCCTTATATTTCTTTCTACGCACTAGAACAGAACATTTTTCCTTCTCATCTAACGCCAACCTCAAAGCTCTATCTGATTGTACAAGTAATTTATTCAGTCCAGCAGCGGATGGAGACGGATCATCCACACCAGGAAACATCCCTGACCGACACATGTTATCTACCCAAGAAACTAAACGTCTCTTCTCACCAAGAACATTTTTGACAGCAACTTTCCTACTCCATAAAAGCCACAAATCATGTAATACAGATCCTAATGTGCCAGGAGCACAATTTTTCCAAGTTTGTATAGGTATGTCAGACATTTTAATGTTATACACGTGTTTTACAAGGGTGAAGTGAGCAAACCTCCAGCCAGGACCATGGACAGCTGCAATAGCCAACCAAGAAACTGCCTGTTTTAAATCACCCTCCTAAAACACCCAATAAAAATGCCACCCCAGAGCACAGCAGTGGTAGTCTCTATTAGACTTCACAATTGACCTACTACCGGCAAATACACCCACTGAAACAATATATAAAATAAAAAATCTTTCCCTGTTGCCGTTGTTTGCGTGTATACAGCACTTTCCGGAGTACAGGTCGCAAGGGTCTAAGAAAAAATAAATAAATAAACAAAAGAAAGTAAAAATAAATAAATAAATATTAAATATTAAACTTTTTAGAGACTGTACGAGGCCACCATTATACATGTATAGTTAAACACGTACGGGTCATCATTATGTAGGGATATCGCAGCGGTCAGTTTTGCTGACCGTACAATATTCCAGATGATAGATTGATAGATCAGGTTTTCACCTGACAAACTTATCATCAATATTCACGAGTTCTCTCTTTTTAGATTAATACCTATAATTCTGTGCCTTGGAGGTGAGAATGTAAAGACATGAAACGTCAATTTATGAACTGAATCATTTAATTAACAAATCATTAAATTACACCACACATTTGTACATGTTTGGATCGATCGAATTTCCTATAACTAACTATCGACAGATTTAAATTTTGAACAACAGACAAGTAAAAGATGACATTACTTCTTCTGCAGGTACTCTTAACTTAGTTTGTTGCTGACAACAGATATAAAGTTTAAAGGGAAGTTTTTAGCATAAGAAGGAGGAAAGGTGGAAAAGAAGGGGTGAACTATCTTGAATGTTTATAACCAGAACATGACACGTTCCCCGTGCGATCTCCAGCTGGACGTACCGTATGTCCGGTGTGTAAACAATCAGCGACTCGTTACCTTTTGACGGTCTACCAAGAATGGATCGATCCTTGAAGTCCGGAGAGGTCAGTCTGTTTAGATTGTAGCTTCTCACGTCCGCCTTTGACCCACTGAAGTAACGGCAGTCTGGTTGATGTTTCAAGAGTAAAAGTGTTCTTGGATGTGAACACTCATTGTGGTCGGAGCTTAGAAGCTCAGGTGAGTTAACAGCAGTCTTGCTATTAATTCGGCTGTTGAACTGGACCGTTGACGCTTGGTCCAAGTTCTCAGCTTCAAAGAGAAAGTCAATTCATGTCAACTTTCTTCCAGCAACTACTGAAGAGAAGTTAGATGTGAAGGTTTTAACTGAAACGTGACCCAGAAAACGTGTTATTTTCTGATTGGCCGGATGGCATCAGAAGTTGATGTGAGAATGACATCAACACGTTGAAAGGGGGTCAAAAGATTAGTTTGTCAGAAAGATAAAGTGTTAGTTTCAGATGTCAGCATTTTATGATAAAACTGATTCCTTTGCCTTAACACTTTAAGCAAAATACTGTTGGTTTGATTAAAACAACGTCATTAAGCATCACATATGGGACCTATGTTAATGATAATAGCAAAAACAGATATTATTCATCTGATTATTAATTAGGACAAAAACAAAAGTCTCTTCTGAGGAGATTGTCCTGAGCTCAAACTAAAATGAGATAAACAGTGTCACTGAATCTTCACTGTAGGTTTGAGAAGAGAAATCCTTCATGAATAACATTTTGAGAAAATGTCCAGTTTGAATTAAATAGTCCTTGACTATCAAACATTAAATGCACTAATGCTTATACAAATAACACAAATTATTCATTGATGAACTTTGAATTAACACAAATTAAAAGAAGTCTCTGGATGACTTAATTTGTAATGTTTGATTCAAAGTAAAAGTAATAAAAGTATTATTGTCCCTTCAGGAATAACTCCCAAAAAGTTCATTACTGAGAACGATCAGAGACGTGCTTCAAACTCAAGGTTGTATCACTACATAGATAAACCACAACCATTATCACAAATATCGAAAATAATAAAACACCCAGGTAAACACATAACCCTTGATGTTTGACTATATATCATTAAGTAATATTCTAAGTGTTGTTTTTAACGATAAATCAGTGATGTATACCTTTATCATGTATTTGTGTAAGCAGATACGAGTGTATATAAGTCCTTGTGTTTGTGTATTAACAAATGGTGAGTTAGAAAAATACAGACAAGAAAAGAAAGTGAAATCATACTGAACACTAAAAGATGACAGATAGAAGAAAAAATAAAAAAAGAACCCTCCTACCACATTAATTGCCATGCCACCGTGTACCACCAGTCTGTGTAACCCACCAATCGAGCTGTGCTGAAAAAAATTACATTTATCTGGTAAGTAATATTGATATCTAGCTAATAATATTAATTATTAATAGTAACTGAAAATCATTCTTACCTTAATGATGACTAATATAGCCATGGAGTAATCTCTGGGTCTCTGAACAGCTGACCATTGATGTACAGTTTGTCCACCGAGATTGCAGCTCTTCTACCTTCATTTAAATTTTGTTTCCTAATCGGGAACAGAACGCGCCTTCTGCTTAAAATCTCTGCAGGGAATTGATCATTCATACTGAAATTGGTGTCACGTAGTTCCCTACCTCGGCTTTTTACCTGCATTTTTTGTTTATAGTGTTCAAATCTGGCTACAATCGGCCGCGGCCTAGTGTCCCCAGCTTTCTTACCTCCGAGGCGGTGAACTCTGTGAAAAGTGATGGAATTAACCACGTCACTCGTCAACTTCAGCTGAGTCTGCATGAAGGCCCGAACCGAGGTTTCGACGTCTTCATCTGTTTTCTCCGAGATTCCAGAGAAGACCATGTTTTCCCGCATGCTCCGGGATTGTATCTCCAGTATAGATTCTTTAATTTTTCTAATATCACCGGATAGCTGTGATACCTCTTCGGTGAGCGTTTTAACCGTTCCCCTCAGCTGCTGGTTTTCACTAGCTAGCGATGCTACTTGTTGTTGGCTGAACTCCAAAGAAATTTTCAAGTCTTGGAATTCCTTGTGTAGCAATTCCACCAGTGCTAAACGAGCGTCCAAGCTAGTTAATTTACCGTCAATCGACTCCAGGATCTCTTTAAAGCCCGAATTATCAGTAGACGGTGAAGAAGCGCTATCTAAACTACCGTGTCTGTGCCTTTTAGCATTTGGGGTGCTAGCAGCGGCACCGGAAGTAGCATTAGATTTTCCCATGACAACACTTTCGTAACACTCGTCAACAAACAATTCCAGACTTTGCAAAGTTTCTTCTTCCAATTTGTTTGATGGGGGAAAAAAAAGTCAGTTAATAGTATTTAATAATACCCAGCCAACATGCATAGTTGGGCCCCACATGGAGTTATTGTGGGCTAGTTGGGTAATGAGTGGGCATGGGATTTATCTGGGCTAACTGCATGAGACCCATATGGTTATCCCATAAAGGAACCCATTTTGTGAGCCCTGTTGGGCTAAATATATGGGTCCTATACAGGATTAATGTGGGCTAACTGGCAATGGGACAGAAATGGGCAATTTTATATGGGACCCATGTGGTTTTAGTATAATGGGCCCAGCATGGGAAGCCCATGTGGGCAGACTGTATTTATCCCAAGTGGTATCAATGTGGGCTCACCTTACATGGGTTCAACCTGGGCATGGATATATAGGGCCCATTACATTTTTATGTGGGCTAACTGGGAATGGGACATAAATGGGCATTATTATATGGGACCCATGTGGTTTTAGTATAATGGGCCCAGCATGGGAAGCCCATGTGGGCAGACTGTATTTATCCCAAGTGGTATCAATGTGGGCTCACCTTACATGGGTTCAACCTGGGCATGGATATATAGGGCCCATTACATTTTTATGTGGGCTAACTGGGAATGGGACATAAATGGGCATTATTATATGGGACCCATGTGGTTTTAGTATAATGGGCCCAGCATGGGAAGCCCATGTGGGCTAACTGTATTTATCCCAAGTGGTATCAATGTGGGCTCACCTTACATGGGTTCAACCTGGGCATGGATATATAGGGCCCACTACATTTTTATGTGGGCTAACTGGGATTGGGACAGAAATGGGCAATATTATAAGGGACCCATGTGGTTTTGGTATAATGGGCCCAGCATGGGAAGCCCATGTGGGCTAACTGTATTTATCCCAAGTGGTATAAATGTGGGATCACCTTACATGGGTTCAACCTGGGCATGGTTATATAGGGCCCAATACATTTTTATGTGGGCTAACTGGGAATGGGACAGAAATGGGCATCATTATATGGGACCCATGTGGTTTTGGTATAATGGGCCCAGCATTGGAAGCCCATGTGGGCTAACTGTATTTATCCCAAGTGGTATAAATGTGAGATCACCTTACATGGGTTCAACCTGGGCATGGATATATAGGGCCCACTACATTTTTATGTGGGCTAACTGGGAATGGGACAGAAATGGGCAATATTATATGGGACCCATGTGGTTTCGGTATAATGGGCCCAGCATGGGAAGCCCATGTGGGCTAACTGTATTTATCCCAAGTGGTATAAGAGTGGGCCGACCTTACATGGGTTGAACCTGGGCATAGATATATAGGCCCCAGTTTAATTTTATTTGGGCTAACTGGGAATGGGACAGATATATGCATCAGTATATGGGACCCATGTGATTTTAGTATAATGTGCTCAGCATGGGAAGCCCATGTGGGCTAACTGTATTCATCCCAAGTGGTATAAATGTGGGATCACCTTACATGGGTTCAACCTGGGCATGGATATATAAGGCCCAGTACATTTTTATGTGGGCTAACTGGGAATGGGACAGAAATGGTCATCATTATATGGGACCCATGTGGTTTTAGTATAATGGTCACAGTATGGGAAGCCCATGTGTGCTAACTATATTGACCCCAAGTGGGATAAGTGTCGTATAACCTTACATGGGTTCAGCCTTGGCATGGATATACAGGCCCCAGTTCATTTTTATGTGGGCTAACTTGGAATGGGACAGAAATGGACATCATTATATGGGACCCATGTGGTTTTGGTATAATGGGCCCGGCATGGGAAGCCCATGTGGGCTAACTGTATTTACCCCAAGTGGGCTAAATGTGGGATGATCTTACATGGCTTCAACCTGGGCATATATATATAGGCCCCAGCTCATTTTTTTATGTGGGCTAACTGGGAATGGGACAGACATGTGCATCAGTATATAGGACCCATGTGATTTTAGTATAATGTGCCCAGCATGGGAAGCCCATGTGGGCTAACTGTATTTATCCCAAGTGGTATAAATGTGGGATCAACAGATACAGATTTAAACTGTACATTGAATTTACATTTATAAATTCAATGTATATTTTAAATCTGTATCTGTTGATCAAAACCAACAAGAATTACAACTCATAGTGCCACAATCAAAAACTAAACTAAAAAACAGGAAGTGAACCGTGTTGATTTCCCATCATGCTTAGCGGTATATTAGTGTTCAATTATAGTTTAAATCTGTATCCGTTGATCAAAGCCAACAAGAATTACAACTCATAGTGCCACAATCAAAAACGGGGAGTGGACTATGTTGATTTCCAATAATGTTTAGCAGTATTTTAGTGTTCCGGGCTGCACCATGAGTCAGAAGGACATCTGTGTTATAGAACTGCCTCTTGTTAAAGACTGGGTATTATCTGTTGTGAGGCTCAGAGTGTTCTTTGAGTGTAACTCACACAATGTTAAGACAGAAGTCACAGAGTATGGTGCAATATATGTGCTCTCGGCAGGTTGGATCGGAAAATCCGACACATAAATTATGCTGGTAAGAACACACATGGGTCTGTAATGAGCCTCATGTAAATTAACCATCTGGGAACCACTGAAAGCCCAGACAGCGCCCATTATAGTCTATCCGGGCAAACCCACGTGGGGCCACCATGGAAACTGTGGACAAACCCACTTATAACCCATATTTTTAGCCCAGTTGGGACCCAGTTTAGTCTCAGGTAGATATTCTTCAAGGCACACACATGGGTTTTACATGGGTCTCATTTAAGTTAAACATCTGGGTCCCACTGAAAGCCCAGTCAGGGCCCATTAAAATCTATCTGGGCCAACCCATGTGGGGCCACCATGGAAACCGTGGACAAACCCACTTATTACCCATATTTTTAGCCCAGTTGGGACCCAGTTTAGTCCCAGGTAGATATTCTTCAAGGTACACACATGGGTTTTACATGGGTCTCATTTAAGTTAAACATATGGGTCCCACTGAAAACCCAGTCAGGGCCCATTAAAATCTATCTGGGCCAACCCATGTGGGGCCACCATGGAAACCGTGGACAAAACCTTTTGGGGCCCATGTTTTTTGCACATATGTATACCATATGGGGCCCACCTTTGCATGCTGGCTGGGTCAGAGGGAATAGTTTATTTTTGAGAATAAAGAACCCCTTCTATTTGAAGCTTCGTGTGCTGCATTTATCCCGGTTTCAAATATTGGTACCAGGAGTGGGGTTTCTCGTTTTTTTTTTCCTCTGAGAGTGCATGTACAGTATATGGCGGCGCAGCGGTAGCATTAGCAAACGGCAGTGGTGAAGAAGTGGCCTACACCTGAGTGGACGTGGGCATCGCGTCGGTGAGGAGGCATCTGTTTCGAGACCAGAGGGGGGACGTTGCTGAGCAGTCGGTGCTGGCGTGGTCGTGAAGGATTTCAGCCGAGGCGATCGTGAGACCAGAGCGCATTCCAGGCGGGAGAAGCATCGCCCAGCAGCGGTCTTGGAGCAGCCCAGGGACCTCCGGTGGACTCCGGACTTCGACCAATTTATCCTTTGCTATATAAATTTCTATTTACTGTTAATATTTATATTGACTGTTAATACTTCTATTGACTGTTAAGTGAACTGAAAAAAAATAATAATAATAATTTCAGAACATGTCTGAACAAGATGGTTCCATAAACATTGAGATGCAGGGACAACAGTTACTTGAACAAGCTGGGGTGTTACAACAACTAAATGAGTTAGCCCGAAGGCAAGATGAAGTCATGACAGTCATATCATCACTAAATAATGAGCCTACCAGGTCTTATGTCTACGTACCCAGAGAAAGGCACATTTCACCATTTAGTGGAGACATTGACAAAGATGGGAGGAGTGTGGATGAGTTTATTGAACACTGCACTAAAACCATAGATATACGGAAGTATCTGATCTCGTATATCTCCGTATCTTTCACATATACGGACAATTTCCGGGGATTTCCGTATCGCATCCCCGGCAGATCCGGTTTCCGGATATTCCTGTAAACGGCCCGCAATGATCCTTAAAAAATCCCAAAATCCGGATACTTATATCTCCCGCAGATCCAGAACAAATGTGGCTGTTATTCCTCGGGATTGCTGCTTTACATCTTTTTGGAAACTTTCCGCATTTTACACGTATGGTTGGTTTAGGTTCGCGCCCATACGTGACAGATGTCTCTCGGATATTTATGGATTTTTATCTGTCAAGGATCTTGAAAATATGAGTGTATGTGATACCTCGGGATTCCTGCATTAGATCTCCTTGGAAACTTTCCGCATCTTACACGTATGGTTGGTTTAAATTCACGCCCATACCTGACAGATGTCACTCGAATATTTCCGGATTTTTATCTGCCGCAGATCCTGTAAAATGTGGCTTTTATCCCTCGGGATTCCTGCATTAGATCTCTTTGGAAACTTTCCGCATCTTACACGTATGGTTGGTTTAAATTCACGCCCATACCTGACAGATGTCTCTCGAATATTTCCGGATTTTTATCTGCCGCAGATCCTGTAAAATGTGGCTTTTATCCCTCGGGATTCCTGCATTAGATCTCTTTGGAAACTTTCCGCATCTTTCACGTATGGTTGGTTTAAATTCACGCCCATACCTGACAGATGTCTCTCGAATATTTCCGGATTTTTATCTGCCGCAGATCCTGTAAAATGTGGCTTTTATCCCTCGGGATTCCTGCTTTAGATCTCCTTGGAAACTTTCCGCATCTTTCACGTATGGTTGGTTTAAATTCACGCCCATACCTGACAGATGTCTCTCGAATATCTCCGGATTTTTATCTGCCGCAGATCCGGTAAAATGTGGCTTTTATCCCTCGGGATTCCTGCATTAGATCTCCTTGGAAACTTTCCGCATCTTTCACGTATGGTTGGTTTAAATTCACGCCCATACCTGACAGATGTCTCTCGAATATTTCCGGATTTTTATCTGCTGCAGATCCTGTAAAATGTGGCTTTTATCCCTCGGGATTCCTGCTTTAGATCTCTTTGGAAACTTTCCGCATCTTTCACGTATGGTTGGTTTAGATTCACGCCAATACGTGACAGATGTCACTCAAATATTTACGGATTTTTCTTTATTCATTTATGCAAATTTGATATACTGTAAATATAGGTTTGGCATTCATGTAAAATAACTATCTTAACATATGTTTCCAATACAAGCAATTAAATCATTAAATAATACAAACATATCATGAATTACTGAGCTCAAACGTCTTTGCTATAATGATGGATGTTAATGTCATGTTTGTATAAGTATGTCCTTTATGTCAATGCCTGCTGACAATGTTGCAAACTAATTTCCCTACGGGGACAAATAAAACTATCTATCAGTGGTTATTTGTTTTTTTATTTGTAATATCTGAAGCACTTTATGTACCGTACATTTGTTTTAAATCTGCTATACAAATCACAAGCTGGACCAGTAAACCATTTCAATAAGAACTATGAAAAATCAGTATAATATAACAGTTTATGAAACAGTCTAGTAAATACAGTACACAGTGGTATGTATATTCATAACAAATACTAATGCAAACATATCAAGACATAAAAAAAACTGACCATGACTTTTAAGATTTCACACACACACGCACGCACGCACGCACGCACACACACACACACACACAAGAAAACAAAAGCAAGGGTTTCATTTGAAATAAAAGTTGTTCTTGTGCTTCTTGGCTGCCTCATTTCCCATGGGCACTCTGCGATATGCTCTCAGGTGGATAAACTTTCCATGTGTCTTGTCTATGTGTCGGTCTGGCAGGCTGGCAACACCTCATTCTTCATCATTCAAAATGGAGCGACCAACAGACTGCCATGAATTCAAACGCTTCAACGTAAAACAGAAAACACAAGGTCAATAAGAGCACTTTATTAAATGCATCCATATTCATTCATTCAATCTTGATTTATGCAGGTTAATCTCATTGAGCCTCGAGGACTCATTTACAAGAGAGACCTGTCTACAAACTAAAGAATGATGACAACAACAGTAGATTTTCCATGAACAATCAAAAAGGCAAAAGTATTACACCTACCACTAGATGGCGCTTTAACACATCTCGAGGACAGACCCACCCAGCTAACCTGCAATTTAAAAAAAGAAATTGATCAGTATTTGTAAAGCAGTTTTACAGCAAAGCTAGTATATATATATATATATATATATATATATATATATATATATATATATATATATATATATATATAT
>JBBPBX010115021.1:0-10261 GCA_038048925.1 Garcialebias charrua
GATATGATAAAGCTCCCAAAAGGCCAAACGTATTGTGACGGCGTTACGTCTGATTCGCCACATCGCCACGCCCACATGCTCCACCCAAAACAACCAGTCGTGGAAAGCTTGTTACAACAACATGTCTTCGGTCACTGGACAGACCGTCACGCTGATTAGGTAACAGGTGTCCGATCGGGACGTTCAATGTACAACTGTACACTTCCTGTTGTGAGGGGGCGTGGCTTAATTATTGTCATGATTTGACCATTCAGTATTGCAGGGGACCGGATGTGGGTCAATCACTGAAGGTTTGATGTATTAGACTGTTTTCGTGTAGGTGCTATTAGTGTTTCGTTTGTGACGGCGTGACGGCTGATTCGCCACATCGCCACGCCCACATGCTCCACCCAAAACGGTCAGTGTTGGAAAGCTTGTTACAGCAACATGTCTTCGGTCACTGGACAGACCGTCCCGCTGATTAGGTAACAGGTGTCCGATCGGGACGTTCAATGTATAACTGTACACTTCCTGTTGTGAGGGGGCGTGGCTTAATTAATGTCATGATTTGACCATTCAGTATTGTAGGGGACCGGTTGTGGGTCAATCACTGAAGGTTTGATGTATTAGACGGTTTTCGTGTAGGTGCTATTAGTGTTTCGTTTTTCATGGCGAGATACCTAACTTTGAGGCCAGGCCACGCCCCTTCACCATATATAAAAACGCGAGGTTTTGATCATTTTTTACTCCCCCATGTCTGAGTGATGAGTCTGCCAAATTTGGTGAGATTTAGGATATGATAAATCCTCCAAAAGGCCATTTCATTTTAGCTCCATTCATTTTAATGGGAAAAAAATGGCCGAAAAGGCTTAATATTTCAAAAAGCGAAAGTTGCAACATTACCAAAAGTCATACCTGGATTGTCCTGAACGAGCTGAACATTTTGATATATGAATCGTTGAAATGGCACGAAAACTGTAGGAGGAGTAGGACGCCAAAAAACGTACGGACGGAAGATAGTAACATATAAGAATAACTAGAAAAACCGCATTTCCTGCGAAAATGCACGTGTGAATGCCTTAGCGCCGCTCCGCCCTTCTCGCGGCGACCGCGGGAAGTCGAGCTGGTCCACCCTGAAACACTGTCGTGCCTTTCCCGTACCCGTTCGGCACCCAATGCATGCACCCGATTTGGTCCACATTCCAAAATGGCCGCCTTCCCATTTATCGTACAACGTTGATGCCAGAGGGTTTTCTGTGCGTCTTGGTGAATTGGACAAGTGTACCAAATTTCATGATCCTACGTGAAACTAAGGCCAATGCGGAGGGTAGTTTGAAATATTCTAGGTGGCGCTCTTGAGCCGTTTCTTTTGCAATTTTGGCCACGCCCCCAAAATATGTAATTTTTCACCACCCCTGATGAGTCTGCCAAATTTGGTGAGTTTTGGGATATGATAAAGCCCCCAAAATGCCAAACGTATTGTGACGGCGTTACGTCTGATTCGCCACATCGCCACGCCCACATGCTCCACCCAAAACGGTCAGTGTTGGAAAGCTTGTTATAGCAACATGTCTTTGGTCACTGGACAAACCGTCACGCTGATTAGGTAACAGGTGTCCGATCGGGACGTTCAATGTACAACTGTACACTTCCTGTTGTGAGGGGGCGTGGCTTAATTATTGTCATGATTTGACCATTCAGTATTGCAGGGGACCGGATGTGGGTCAATCACTGAAGGTTTGATGTATTAGACTGTTTTCGTGTAGGTGCTATTAGTGTTTCGTTTGTGACGGCGTGACGGCTGATTCGCCACATCGCCACGCCCACATGCTCCACCCAAAACGGTCAGTGTTGGAAAGCTTGTTACAGCAACATGTCTTCGGTCACTGGACAGACCGTCCCGCTGATTAGGTAACAGGTGTCCGATCGGGACGTTCAATGTATAACTGTACACTTCCTGTTGTGAGGGGGCGTGGCTTAATTAATGTCATGATTTGACCATTCAGTATTGCAGGGGAGTGGTTGTGGGTCAATCACTGAAGGTTTGATGTATTAGACGGTTTTCGTGTAGGTGCTATTAGTGTTTCGTTTTTCATGGCGAGATGCCTAACTTTGAGGCCAGGCCACGCCCCTTCAGCATATATGAAAATGCGAGGTTTTGATCATTTGTTACTCCTGCATGTCTGAGTGATGAGTCTGCCAAATTTGGTGAGTTTTAGGGTATGATAAAGCCCCCAAAAGACCATTTCATTTTAGCTCCATTCATTTTCAATGGGAAAAAAATGGCCGAAAAGGCTTAATATTTCAAAAAGCGCAACTTGCAGCATTACCAAAAGTCATAGCTGGATTGTCCTGAACGAGCTGAACATTTTGATATATGAATCGTTGAAATGGCACAAATACTCTAGGAGGAGTAGCGTGCCAAAAAACGTACGGACGGAAGATAGTAACATACGAGAATAATAAATATAAACACAATCTCTATAGTGTGAATGCCTTGTTGGCATTCACACAAATATAAACACAATCACTATAGTGTGAATGCCTTGTGGCATTCACACAACTAGATTGCATTTCCTGAGAAAATGCATGTGTGAATGCCAAAATGGCCGCTTCACCCAACTTGCATGTTCAATCAAAATGGCCGCTTTACCTAATGTGCTTATTAAATCAAAATGGCTAACTTGTCTACTTAAATTGTAGAACCAAAATGGTAACAATACATGCATTGACTTACTTCGCAAGGCAATTAACTGCCTTGTATATTGAACCAAAATGGCCACTTCACCTAATTTGCATATTCAATCAAAATGGCCGTTTCACCTAATGCATGATAAAGAATGTCCATAGCTACAACCTCACCAAATTTCGGCTCTCTATGAATAAATATGGCTGATTTAAAGCCATTTGAAAGTAGCGTTGGTGGCCATCTTGGATTTTACAGTATTTTTAATGTTTTGCTTTGTCGGCCATCTTGGATTTTTGATTTGGATTCCGTACATGATAGGGGATTCCCTTAGCTACAACCTCACCAAATTTCGGCTCTCTATGTATAATGATGGCTGAGTTAAAGCATTTGAAATTAGCGTTGGCGGCCATCTTGGATTTTACAGTATTTTTAATGTTTTGCTTTGTCTGCCATCTTGGATTTTTGATTTGGATTCCGTACATGATAGAGGATTCCCTCAGCTACAACCTCACCAAATTTCAGCTCTCTATGAATAAAGATGGCTGAGTTAAAGCCATTTGAATGTAGCGTTGGCGGCCATCTTGGATTTTTACAGTTTTTTAATGTTTTACTTTGTCGGCCATCTTGGATTTTTGATTTGGATTCCGTACATGATAGATAATGTCCTCAGCTACAACCTCACCAAATTTCGGCTCTCTGTGTATAATGATGGCTGAGTTAAAGCCATTTGAAAGTAGCGTTGGCGGCCATCTTGGATTTTTGATTTTGATATTGCATTTGATAGGAAACATTCTCAGCTATCACTACACCAAGTTTCAGCTCAATATCACTAAAATTGACCATTTTATAGTATTTTTACTTTTTTGCATTGTCGGCCATCTTGGATTTTTTTTTGGATTCTATACATGATAGATAATGTCCTCAGCTACAACCTCACCAAATTTCAGCTCTCTATGTATAAAGATGGTCGAGTTATAACCATTTGAAAGTAGCGTGGGCGGCCATCAGCTGAAATTGGTCAAAAACAGCTGAATATTATCTAAAACAGCAGAAATAAGCTTAAATTAGCAGCAGGATTTAGTAAGAGCTTAATTGGGAATAATCTGAAACATCTTAAACAATCTGAAATCTGAAATAATCTGAAATAAGCCAAAAAAAGTGGAAATTATCTGAAAAAAGCTAAAGATAGCATAAACAGCTGAATATTATCTAAAATAGCAGAAATAAGCTTAAATTATCTGAAGTAATTAGAAATAGCATAATTGTGAATAATCTGAAATATCTGAAACAATCTGAAATCTGAAAAAATCTGAACTAAGCAGAAATAAGCAAAATAAAGTTGAAATTATCTGAAAAAAGCTTAAGATAGCAAAAACAGCTGAATATTATCTGAAATAGCAGAAAGAAGCTTAAATATCTTAGAAATTAGTAGAGAGAGTATATTTTTGCAGAATTTGGCTGGAAAAAGTTGAAATGAGTTCAAATTATGTAAAATTTGTTGAAACAAGCCTAAATTAGCATAAAAACAGCTTAATAGTAGCTAAAATAGCAGAAGAAGCCAAAACTAGCAGAAATAAGCACAAAGCAGCATAATATGAAGTATCTGAAACAATCTGAAATTGCAAAAAATCTGAAATAAGTAGAAATAAGCAAAATAAAGTTGAAATTATCTGAAAAAAGCTGATATTGGCCAAAAACAGCTGAACAACAGCTAAAACAAGCAGAAACAATCTTAAATTACCAGAAGGAAGTTGGTAGAGCATGGTTTTGCTGAATTAGGCTGAAAAAAGTTGGATTGATTAAAAAGAAATGTTGAAATAGCTGAAAAAGCTGAAATTTGCATAAAACAGCTAAATAGTAGCTAAAATAAGCTGAAATAATCTGAAATTACCAGAAGGAAGTTGGTAGAGCATGGTTTTGCTGAATTAGGCTGAAAAAAGTTGGATTGATTTTAAAAACTTGTTGAAATAGCTGAAAAAGCTGAAATTTGCATAAAACAGCTAAAAAGTAGCTAAAATAGCAAAAGTATCTGAATCTTTCAAAAAATAGCTGAAAGGAGCATAATGACCTATAATTAGAAGAAATAAGTCAGTAGAAGTACAAAAATGTTGAAGTAAGCTGCATAAAGCTGAAAAGAGCACAAAGCAGTTGAAGAAACAGCTGAAATTAGCCAAAAGTAGCTAAAATATATATTTTTAAATGTACAAGGTAGCTGAAGGAAGCTGAGATGGTCCAAAATGTGAAAGGAGTAGTGAAATATTGTAATGAGTTCGAAAGATATCAAGGATGTAAAATGAGCTCCATTCATTTTCAATGGGGAAAAAATGGCCGAAAAGGCTGAATATTTCAAAAAGCTAAAGTTGCACCAACACCAAAAGTCATAGCCGGAGTGTCCTAAATGAGCTGAACATTTTGATATATGAATTGTTGAAATAGCACAAAAACTGTAGGAGGAGTAGCGTGCCAAAAAACGTACGGAATCAGGATAGTAACCGGAAGTTGCGGAATAATAATAATAATAAATATAAACAGAATCACTATAGTGTGAATGCCTATGTGGCATTCACACAACTAGAAAAACCGCATTTCCTGCGAAAATGCACGTGTGAATGCCTTAGCGCCGCTCCGCCTTTCTCGCGGCGACCGCGGGAAGTCCAGCTAGTCCACCCCGAAACGCTCTCGTGCCTTTCCCGTACCCGTTCGGCACCCAATGCGCGCACCCAATTTGGTCCACATTCCAAAATGGCCGCCTTCCCATTTATCGTACAACGTTGACGCCAGAGGGTTTTCTGTGCGTCTTGGTGAATTGGACAAGTGTACCAAATTTCATGATCCTACGTGAAACTAAGGCCAATGCGGAGGGTAGTTTGAAATTTTCTAGGTGGCGCTCTTGAGCCGTTTCTTTTGAAATTTTGGCCACGCCCCCAAAATATGTAATCGTTCACCAGTCCTGATGAGTCTGCCAAATTTGGTGAGTTTTGGGATATGATAAAGCTCCCAAAAGGCCAAACGTATTGTGACGGCGTTACGTCTGATTCGCCACATCGCCACGCCCACATGCTCCACCCAAAACAACCAGTCGTGGAAAGCTTGTTACAGCAACATGTCTTCGGTCACTGGACAGACCGTCACGCTGATTAGGTAACAGGTGTCCGATCGGGATGTTCAATGTACAACTGTACACTTCCTGTTGTGAGGGGGCGTGGCTTAATTATTGTCATGATTTGACCATTCAGTATTGCAGGGGACCGGATGTGGGTCAATCACTGAAGGTTTGATGTATTAGACTGTTTTCGTGTAGGTGCTATTAGTGTTTCGTTTGTGACGGCGTGACGGCTGATTCGCCACATCGCCACGCCCACATGCTCCACCCAAAACGGTCAGTGTTGGAAAGCTTGTTACAGCAACATGTCTTCGGTCACTGGACAGACCGTCCCGCTGATTAGGTAACAGGTGTCCGATCGGGACGTTCAATGTATAACTGTACACTTCCTGTTGTGAGGGGGCGTGGCTTAATTAATGTCATGATTTGACCATTCAGTATTGCAGGGGAGTGGTTGTGGGTCAATCACTGAAGGTTTGATGTATTAGACGGTTTTCGTGTAGGTGCTATTAGTGTTTCGTTTTTCATGGCGAGATGCCTAACTTTGAGGCCAGGCCACGCCCCTTCAGCATATATGAAAACGCGAGGTTTTGATCATTTGTTACTCCTGCATGTCTGAGTGATGAGTCTGCCAAATTTGGTGAGTTTTAGGGTATGATAAAGCCCCCAAAAGACCATTTCATTTTAGCTCCATTCATTTTCAATGGGAAAAAAATGGCCGAAAAGGCTTAATATTTCAAAAAGCGCAACTTGCAGCATTACCAAAAGTCATAGCTGGATTGTCCTGAACGAGCTGAACATTTTGATATATGAATCGTTGAAATGGCACAAATACTCTAGGAGGAGTAGCGTGCCAAAAAACGTACGGACGGAAGATAGTAACATACGAGAATAAATATAAACACAATCTCTATAGTGTGAATGCCTTGTTGGCATTCACACAACTAGAAAAACCGCATTTCCTACGAAAATGCACGTGTGAATGCCTTAGCGCCGCTCCGCCCTTCTCGCGGCGACCGCGGGAAGTCGAGCTGGTCCACCCCGAAACACTCTCGTGCCTTTCCCGTACCCGTTCGGCACCTAGTGCGTGCACTCAATTTGGTCCACATTCCAAAATGGCCGCCTTCCCATTTATCGTACAACGTTGACGCCAGAGGGTTTTCTGTGCGTCTTGGTGAATTGGACAAGTGTACCAAATTTCATGATCCTACGTGAAACTAAGGCCAATGCGGAGGGTAGTTTGAAATTTTCTAGGTGGCGCTCTTGAGCCCTTTCTGTTGCAATTTTGGCCACGCCCCCAAAATATGTAATTTTTCACCAGTCCTGACGAGTCTGCCAAATTTGGTGAGTTTTGGGATATGATAAAGCTCCCAAAAGGCCAAACGTATTGTGACGGCGTTACGTCTGATTCGCCACATCGCCACGCCCACATGCTCCACCCAAAACAACCAGTCGTGGAAAGCTTGTTACAGCAACATGTCTTCGGTCACTGGACAGACCGTCACGCTGATTAGGTAACAGGTGTCCGATCGGGATGTTCAATGTACAACTGTACACTTCCTGTTGTGAGGGGGCGTGGCTTAATTATTGTCATGATTTGACCATTCAGTATTGCAGGGGACCGGATGTGGGTCAATCACTGAAGGTTTGATGTATTAGACTGTTTTCGTGTAGGTGCTATTAGTGTTTCGTTTGTGACGGCGTGACGGCTGATTCGCCACATCGCCACGCCCACATGCTCCACCCAAAACGGTCAGTGTTGGAAAGCTTGTTACAGCAACATGTCTTCGGTCACTGGACAGACCGTCCCGCTGATTAGGTAACAGGTGTCCGATCGGGACGTTCAATGTATAACTGTACACTTCCTGTTGTGAGGGGGCGTGGCTTAATTAATGTCATGATTTGACCATTCAGTATTGCAGGGGAGTGGTTGTGGGTCAATCACTGAAGGTTTGATGTATTAGACGGTTTTCGTGTAGGTGCTATTAGTGTTTCGTTTTTCATGGCGAGATGCCTAACTTTGAGGCCAGGCCACGCCCCTTCAGCATATATGAAAATGCGAGGTTTTGATCATTTGTTACTCCTGCATGTCTGAGTGATGAGTCTGCCAAATTTGGTGAGTTTTAGGGTATGATAAAGCCCCCAAAAGACCATTTCATTTTAGCTCCATTCATTTTCAATGGGAAAAAAATGGCCGAAAAGGCTTAATATTTCAAAAAGCGCAACTTGCAGCATTACCAAAAGTCATAGCTGGATTGTCCTGAACGAGCTGAACATTTTGATATATGAATCGTTGAAATGGCACAAATACTCTAGGAGGAGTAGCGTGCCAAAAAACGTACGGACGGAAGATAGTAACTATAACTAGAAAAACCGCATTTCCTACGAAAATGCACGTGTGAATGCCTTAGCGCCGCTCCGCCTTTCTCGTGGCGACCGCGGGAAGTCCAGCTGGTCCACCCTGAAACGCTCTCGTGCCTTTCCCGTACCCGTTCGGCACCCAATGCGCGCACCCAATTTGGTCCACATTCCAAAATGGCCGCCTTCCCATTTATCGTACAACGTTGACGCCAGAGGGTTTTCTGTGCGTCTTAGTGAATCGGGGAAGTGTACCAAATTTCATGATCCTACGTGAAACTAAGGCCAATGCGGAGGGTAGTTTGAAATATTCTAGGTGGCGCTCTTGAGCCCTTTCTGTTGCAATTTTGGCCACGCCCCCAAAATATGTAATTTATCACCAGTCCTGATGAGTCTGCCAAATTTGGTGAGTTTTGGGATATGATAAAGCCCTCAAAAGGCCAAACGTATTGTGACGGCGTTACGTCCGATTCGCCACGTCGCCACACCCACATGCTCCACCCAAAACGGTCAGTGTTGGAAAGCTTGTTACAGCAACATGTCTTTGGTCACTGGACAAACTATCACGCTGATTAGGTAACAGGTGTTCGATCGCGACGTTCAATGTACAACTGTACACTTCCTGTTGTGAGGGGGCGTGGCTTAATTAATTTCATGATTTGACCATTCAGTATTGCAGGGGACCGGATGTGGGTCAATCACTGAAGGTTTGATGTATTAGACGGTTTTCGTGTAGGTGCTATTAGTGTTTCGTTTGTGACGGCGTTACGTCTGATTCGCCACGTTGCCACGCCCACATGCTCCACCCAAAACGGTCAGTGTTGGAAAGCTTGTTACAGCAACATGTCTTTGGTCACTGGACAAACTATCACGCTGATTAGGTAACAGGTGTCCAATCCGGACGTTCAATGTACAACTGTACACTTCCTGTTGTGAGGGGGCGTGGCTTAATTATTGTCATGATTTGACCAGTCAGTATTGCAGGGGACCGGATGTGGGTATATCACTGAAGGTTTGATGTATTAGACAGTTTTCGTGTAGGTGCTATTAGTGTTTCGTTTGTGATGGCGTTACGTCTGATTCGCCATATTGCCACGCCCACATGCTCCACCCAAAACGGTCAGTGTTGGAAAGCTTGTTACAGCAACATGTCTTTGGTCACTGGACAGACCGTCACGCTGATTAGGTAACAGGTGTCCGATCGGGACGTTCAATGTACAACTGTACACTTCCTGTTGTGAGGGGGCGTGGCTTAATTAATGTCATGATTTGACCATTCAGTATTGCAGGGGACTGGTTGTGGGTCAATCACTGAAGGTTTGATGTATTAGACAGTTTTCGTGTAGGTGCTATTAGTGTTTCGTTTTTCATGGCGAGATACCTAACTTTGAGGCCAGGCCACGCCCCTTCATCATATATGAAAACATGAGGTTTTGATCATTTTTTACTCCCCCATGTCTGAGTGATGAGTCTGCCAAATTTGGTAAGATTTAGGATATGATAAAGCTCCCAAACGGCCATTTCATTTTAGCTCCATTCATTTTCAATGGGAAAAAGATGGCCGAAAAGGCTGAATATCTCAAAAAGCTAAAGTTGCAGCATTACCAAAAGTCATAGCCGGATTGTCCTAAATGAGCTGAACATTTTGATATATGAATTGTTGAAATCGCACCAAAACTGTGCGAGTAGTTACATGCCAAAAAACGTACGGAATGAAGATAGTAACATCTATAAACTGTAGATAATAATAAATATAAACACAATCTCTATAGTGTGAATGCCTTGTTGGCATTCACACAACTAGATTGCATTTCCTGAGAAAATGCATGTGTGAATGCCAAAATGGCCGCTTCACCCAACTTGCATGTTCAATCAAAATGGCCGCTTTACCTAATGTGCTTATTAAATCAAAATGGCTAACTTGTCTACTTAAATTGTAGAACCAAAATGGTAACAATACATGCATTGACTTACTTCGCAAGGCAATTAACTGCCTTGTATATTGAACCAAAATGGCCACTTCACCTAATTTGCATATTCAATCAAAATGGCCGTTTCACCTAATGCATGATAAAGAATGTCCATAGCTACAACCTCACCAAATTTCGGCTCTCTATGAATAAATATGGCTG
>JBBPBX010115022.1:0-10261 GCA_038048925.1 Garcialebias charrua
CTGTCGGGACTGCCTGATCAGCAAAATTCTCTGAACCGGGTCGTGGGCTCCTCATCCCAGCTGCTTTATGAGCTCAATCGCACGATTGGTGCAGTGGTGGACCACCGTGCACCTGCTGTCCGTTTTGGGACTTGTTTGCAGCCACCCAGGATCGATCAAGGGACAGGTGGAAGCTCATGAAAGCGGGGCAGAGCAGAACCACATATTTGGATTTCTTTCGGCCATGAAACAGCACCCACAGACTTGAAGGCGGCAGTGGAAAAGTACACTGTGGTCTATTTGGATAACAAACAAAAACATTATCTGGCTTCTGCACATGTCCTTGAAGCGGGCTGTGGGAATCCATTCTCCTAGAGTGAGAAGTTGAAGAGCCCCCCCCTCCCCTCCCCCTCCCCAGAGATTTCTGTGAGGCTTCGGATAACACCCAGCTGCACACCTGCTGAACTTTGTGTTTGTCTGAAAGTAATCATGGACCCAATCTCCCTGCCATGCCGTATTTCCTTTGTTATTGTACCTAAATGTGCTCTGATATGGTTTTTACTGAATCACGCGGTGTCTTGAAGACAAAATGTGATTCATCTTTTTTTAATATCAATGCTGTGAATCCCAGTGTTTCTGCCTGTTTTCCTGCTTTTGACCTTCATCTGGAGACAGATTGGGCCTGGCCGCGCTAAGAGTATATCAACGTGTTGAATAAACATGTCGTGTGTTGATAAAACATATCGTGTGTTGATAAAACATGTAATGTGCTTTGTTTTGCTGCAGCTTTTGCACTCACTCATTTCTCTCTGGATGCCTGCAACTACATATTTACGTTGTAATCGGTGAAAATTGATGCAATGTTAATAAAACTCCTTGATTCTTGATTCCTTGATTCTTGATAAAAGTCACATATAGAGGATGGAATGAGCACATTGTTATTGGTGGCGGGATGACATCACTCTCGTCCCCGTGCCTGTGCTCACTCAAAATTATGCATTTAGACAATTAGGGCCTGGGTTAGAGTTGGAGTGGAGGGGAAACTGGTACAATGCCAGCCTTTGCTCCTTCTCTTTCCTTTTTAAGTACACTTTAGAACAACACTCACCAACAGTACATTTGGGGACGGGGGTGTGTGTGTCGGGGTCTTGATTTGTTAATTTCAATTTTATTTATTTATGTATTATTATATATATATATATATATATATATATATATATTATTTATTTATTTTTCTCTTACCCCCCTGGTTGCCTGGCGGACATTCTGGGGGTGGGCCGTCAGGGGTTGTCCTGGGATGTGGGGGGGTTCGGGGCCTGGGGGTTCGCCGTGGGCGGGGCTGGCGTTCCGCTCTCCCTGGGGCTGCTTGGGCTCGGGTGTCCTGTCCTGTCGGCAGGGAGAGGGTTGGGCCGATTCTTGGATGTCGGCTACTCTCCACCCCAGAATGAATGGGCCTACCTCCTGGGTTTGGGTACGGGCTCCCCCATGTAGGGGGCAGGTACATGTCTGGACCTAGGGGGTATAGAGTGTGCATCGGGATTATGAATGGAACGTGTCGTTATTGTTTGTCTTTGTGTGAGTGAGGATGAGGGTGGGTCTGAGTGAGTGTGTCTGTGTATGAATGTCTAATTGTCAGCTGGGATTTGGACTGCCCCCTCTCTGTTACATCTAATGCCCCTTTTCCACCGGTCGGCTCGGGTCGGATGTTACGTCATATGTGCGTCGCAGAGACCCCCTTTCATCCTTTTCCACCGGATATTCCGTGCTGAGCCGCGCGAGATTTCTCGAGATTTTCGGGCTGGTTTCATAGGTGTACTGAGGCGAGCTGACCCGCTCCGGAAGGAGGAAGGAGGAGACTCGAGCAGTTTTCACGGAAGCAAGGGACGCGATCACTGCAGGACTTTACATGATAAACACGGTAAAAACAATTATTATTTTTTAAATTTATAGCAAAGATGGGTCTTCAGCTGAACGTGTCCTTAATAAAATCACGTACTGCTCAAAACTGCAGGATTTTAAAAAATAGGTTCGCCACGAGCAACACGCGGCGCGCGGGCGGCTTTATGTCTTTAAATGTAGCTCAATGAACAGATATAAAATATATTTCATAGCTGACTTTATAGTACGAGGGCTCCTGAGCTTAACCACGCTTTAATATTGTCACGTAGTGGTCAAATATGCTGCATTTAAAGTAGTTTCGCTTTGACTTTTTCCAAAACCTGTGCTTGCACAACGAAAATAAATTATAAAAATTCGAATTTTATTTCAAATAACTCCAACAGGATACATTTCGTATATGAACATGTTGTGATCACACTAGATTTTTTTGAAAAATATCAGCTATGTGGTTTTTGATAGAATTGATAATATGTGATACAAAGTAGAAGGGAGAAAATTAATGGTGGTAGCTTGACACATCTATAAAACATTGAATTTTATTTCAAATAACTCCAACAGGATACATTTCGTATATGAACATGTTGTGATCACACTAGATTTTTTTGAAAAATATCAGTTATGTGGTTTTTGATAGAATTGATAATATGTGATACAAAGTAGAAGGGAGAAAATTAATGGTGGTAGCTTGACACATCTATAAAACATTGAATTTTATTTCAAATAACTCCAACAGGATACATTTCGTATATGAACATGTTGTGATCACACTAGATTTTTTTGAAAAATATCAGTTATGTGGTTTTTGATAGAATTGATAATATGTGATACAAAGTAGAAGGGAGAAAATTAATGGTGGTAGCTTGACACATTTATGTCTATAAAACATTGAATTTTATTTCAAATAACTCCAACAGGATACATTTCGTATATGAACATGTTGTGATCACACTAGATTTTTTTGAAAAATATCAGCTATGTGGTTTTTGATAGAATTGATAATATGTGATACAAAGTAGAAGGGAGAAAATTAATGGACGTAGCTTGACACATTTATGTCTATAAAACATTGAATTTTATTTCAAATAACTCCAACAGGATACATTTAGTATATGAACATGTTGTGATCACACTGTGTTGTTTAAAAAAAAAACAGTTTCTGGACGAGTAGGATTCTGGACCCCGCCCACAGAAGGGGTACAAAAAAGCTGTGGAAACAGAACATAGATGTGACCCGACCCGAACTGAGCCGACCTGAGCCGATCCAACCCGAGCCGAGCGGTGGAAAAGAGGCATAAGGCTACTTGATGTCGCGCTCCTACCACGTGGCCCCCGGGTGGGTGTCCTTTTGCCTGCGGGCGGGCTGGGGGCCCTTGCTGTCGTTTTCGAGGGTTGGGCGCTTGGGCGTGTGTCGGCTTGGCCTGGTGGCTACCTGGTGGGACTCAGGTCCTCTGGTCCTATCGGATCTGGGCCTGAGGGGTGAGCGTCCCCTGGCCTCGGTGACCGGGCCTGGGGCTACATCAGTGCAACGGGCTCCGGCAGGGGCCTGTGGGCTTGTCGCTGTTGGCCCCCCGGGGGTCAATGTATGTGGCCGCTGGTGGGGCTCGTCCGGTTCTTTCCCTTGGTCGGATCTGGGGAGTGGGCGAGTGGCTCATCCTGTTCGGGTGGCCCTGGGGACCCTGGGCCCGGGTCCTTCTTGGGGTCTTGGGCCTTGATCGCCACTTCGTCTGCCTCTTGCTTTGGGGGGACAGATCTCTGATGCTTCACGGTCGCTGCTGAATGTTCTGCAGGAGGACCCTTATTCACTTATGCATGCTCACAACCACACACAAATGGATGCAGGGATGTATATGTAGATATCATATGCAGATATGTAGATGGATATGTGATATGAATGCATATATATATATATATACTGTATATATATTTGTAGGTATGGGTATGTTTATTTATAGAAATCTACTGCAATGTCATGATTATTATTAGTCTTTATGCATGTATGTTTTGTTGCTGTGTTCTGTCATGTGCTTTGCAGGATTGCGGACGGAGGTTTGGTGTGTTTGCCTTGTGCTCTTTTTGTGGATAATTGTTGTTTTGTTGTCTTACTTTCTATCTTTTCTTTCTCTCTATTAAAAAAAAATACATATCGGTGTGAGAGGATGGCTATAAGGTGAGAAGGGAGGCCATCTATAAATGGAAAAAAATAAAAATAAAATAATAATTACAAATACAAAACAGGTTGAGCAGAGTAAATAAAGACAGTAGCAGAGTGAAAAAATGTGGTCAGTTTGTCCTCCAGCAGTCTAATGCCTCTTTTCCACCGCTCGGCTCGGCTCGGGTTGGATCGGCTCAGATTGGCTCAGTTCGGGTCGGGTCACATCTATATTCTGTTTCCACAGCTTTTTTGTACCCCTTCTGTGTCATGATCTGCTGTTTAATGTTTGAACCCACGTGCAGAAAAACAGACTGGCTCAAGAATGTAAAATGAATAATGATTTATTTAACAAAAATAATAATGCTGATGGAACAAAAACACTTACTGAGAGGAGAGGAGATGAGCAGATCACACACTGTGGAAAGACAAAGCCCCGGTGCTCAAGGAGTGAATACACAGAGTTTATATACTGACACAAACGAGACAGTGAGGAGCACCTGGGGTGATTAGAATGAGGACCAGCTGTGAATGATTAATGCTGAAGGCCTGAGCACAGAGAGACAGACTGAGGAGTGGGAAATGACAGAGACTGAATGAGATACACAGAAACCAGTAAACAAAGCTCAGAATAACAAAGTATGGCAGGAGGGGAACACAAAATAACATAAAGAAACAGAACCTAAAGAAACAGACAGGGACAGAGCCTGACATACTGTGGGCGGGGTCCAGAATCCTACTCGTCTTACCACATGGTGGCAGTAGTGTTCCCTCAAGCTATTTACTACAGTACTAGCCACCACTAGAAGAAGAACACAATAAAGGCTTTGACAGAATGTTGTGAAAGAGATGTCATGCTATAATGAGTACCTCATGAGCTGTAATCTTTAAACCCAATTCATAATCCTACCTTGTTGCCTTCTTTAAACCCATGTATTTTCCAATTTAGTATTTTTACAATAAAGATGTATTAAAGCATATTTTATTATTTAGTTATGCACAAGGTGCTTGATAAAGTTGCAAAACCATATTTATCTGAGCTGCTTCAACCTTCCTGCCCTCCCCGATCTCAGATCAGCTGAGCAGTTGCTGCTGACAGTCCTCAAAACTTTTTAAATCTTATTTAAAAACACACATTTATTCCTTGGCTTTTAACACGTGATCTTATCTTTTATGGCATGTTAACACACCTGCAGTAAGACTGGTATATGTATTTATTTTTGTATGCTTTTTATAGTTTTTAATTAACTTGTCTTTTATGTTATTGTACAGCACTTTGGTTGACCCTGTGGTTTTTAAAATGTGCTTTATAAATAAAGTTGATTTAAAACATCACACTGTGATCTTTGAAACTGCCAGAGTTTCCCTGGTAAAGTTGCTGCTGGGCGCAGATGATGGATGGATGATGGATGGATGGTCTGTGAACACCTTGAGGTATTCCTACGAGCTGAAGGGGTGGATGTTGATGCCTGTGTCTCCCTGGTAAAGTTGCTGCTGGGCGCAGAAGATGGATGGATGATGGATGGGTAGATGGATGGTCTGTGAATTCTTTAACTTTAAACTGTCCAAAGGACTTTGGCCACTTTTAATTTTTGACTTTTTTTGTATGACTTCATCCTAGAACCAAATAATTTATAACGTAATAACAGTTGAGCAGATTCTAATAATCTTTATCTTATGATTCTTTAAAGGTCAAATGCAAATGGAAAGTTCTCTTAACTTCCAGTATGGATTTAAACACTATACACACTTCACATTGTAAAATAAGTTTAGGAAATTGAATGTTCGAGGACACCACTTAAGAAAATATAACGTTTAATAGGAAAAGTTTGAAGTGACAAACAGAAGTAACAAATTTCCATCTGGTGTCTCACGCTTCCTCCAGAAGACGACACAGGTTGTTGAATTCTGGTGATTTTCTTCTGGTGACTGTAAAAGAAAAATGTGGTTAATTTAGTCCAGAAACTGTTTTTTTTTTTTTTACTAATAGAATGTAATCACAGGATGTTCATGTACTAACTATAACCTGTTTGAGTTATTTGAATAAATATTCAATGTTTTATAGACATAAATGTGTCAAGCAGCTCCTATCTTTTTCTCTCTTGTACTTTGTATCACATATCATCAATTATATCAAAAACCACATGGCAGATATTTTTCAAACTAACTCATTTTAATCACAACATGTTCATGTACTGACTGTAACCCGTTTGAGTTATTTGAATTATTATTCGAATTTTTATAATTTATTTTCGTAGTGCACGCACAGGTTTGGAAGAAGTCAAAGCGAACCTACTTTAAATGCAGCAGATTTGACCACTACGTGACAATATTAAAGCGTGGTTGAGCTCAGGAGCCCTCGTACTATAAAGTCAGCTATGAAATATATTTTTATATCTGTTCATTGAGCTACATTTTAAAGACATAAAGCCGCCCGCGCGCGTTGCTCGTGGCGATCCTACTTTTTAAATTCCTGCAGTTTTGAGCAGTACGTGATTTTATTAAGGACACGTTCAGCTGAAGACCCATCTTTGCTATAATTTTAAAAACAAATAATTGTTTTTACCGTGTTATTCATGTAAAGTCCTGCCGTGATCGCTTCCCTCGCTTCCGTGAAAACAGCTCGAGTCTCCTCCTTCCTCCTTCCGGAGCGGGTGAGCACGCCTTGGCACCCCTCTGAAACCACACCAAAAATCTCAAGAAATCTGGCGCGGAGCAGCACGGAATATCCGGTGGGGAAGGCGTAAAGGGGGTCTCTGCGACGCACATATGACGTAACATCCGACCCGTGCCGACCGATGGAAAAGGGGCATTAGTCTATAGCAGCGTAACTAAGGGACAGCTCAGGAAACCCAAGCCGACACTAACTATAGAATTGATCAAAAAGGAATTTCTTAAGCCTCGTTTTAAAACTGGACAATGTGTCAGCCTCACGGACAGAGATTGGAAGTTGGTTCCACAAGAGAGGAGCCTGATAACTGAAAGCTCTGCCTCCCATTCTGGTTTTTGAAACTCTAGGAACTGTAAGTAAACCTGCAGCCTGACAGTGAAGTGCTCCTTTAGGAAAACATGGAACAATAAGATCTGTAATATAAAATGGAGCTAGGTAGTTGAGAGCTTTGTAGGTTAGAAGTTGGATTTTGAATTATATTCTGGATTATAAATGCAGTTAAGCTGCTATAGAATTATACTGATGGAGGATAAACTGACCTCACTTTTTCAATATGCTACTGTCTTTACTTACTTTGCTCAACCTGTTTTGTGTTTGTAATTATTTTTCTATCCTTAATGTGTGTTTTTTTGTCTTTCATGTACACCTGCCGGAAGAGGGTAGCATGCCCTCTCCGGGTCGGGGATGAGGTCCTGCCCCAAGTGGAGGAGTTTAAGTATCTCGGGGTCTTGTTCACGAATGAGGGAAAACTGGAGCGTGAGATCGATAGGCGGATAGGTGCAGCATCCGCAGTGAAGCGGGCGCTGTACCGGTCTGTCGTGGTGAAGAGAGAGCTGAGTCGAAAGGCAAAGCTCTCAATTTACCGATCGATCTACGTTCCCACCCTCATCTATGGTCATGAGCTTTGGGTTGTGACCGAAAGAACGAGATCTCGGATACAAGCGGCTGAAATGAGTTTTCTCCGCAGGGTGTCTGGACTCTCCCTTAGAGATAGGGTGAGAAGCTCAGTCATCCGGGAGGGACTCGGAGTAGAGCCGCTGCTTCTCCACATCGAGAGGAGCCAGTTGAGGTGGCTCGGGCATCTGGTTAGGATGCCTCCTGGACGCCTCCCTGGTGAGGTGTTCCGGGCATGTCCCACCGGGAGGAGACCCAGAGGAAGACCCAGGACACGCTGGAGGGACTATGTTTCTCGGCTGGCCTGGGAACGCCTTGGGATTCCCCCAGAGGAGCTGCTCCAAGTGGCTGGGGAGAGGGAAGTCTGGGCCTCCCTACTTAGGCTGCTACCCCCGCGACCCGACCCCAGATAAGCGGATGAAAATGGATGGATGGATGGATGTACACCTGGACCTATACAGTATCTGGACCTACCATTCTGTGTTCGTCTCTCCTTCCTGTCCTCTCAACCAGCCGGTCAAAGCAGATGGCCGTTTGTCCTGAGCCTGGTTCTGCTGGAGGTTTCTTCCTGTTAAAAGGGAGTTTTTCCTTTCCACTGTTGCCATTGTGCTTGCTCAGGATGGGAGACTGCAACGAAGCCAAGATTCAACTTGCCTGCTGGATTCCTTAGATAGAGAACTTTACTAATTGGCTTTTCTGTGTATGTGAATGTTTCTGTAAAGTGCCCTGAGACAACTTTGTTGTGATTTGGTGCTATATAAATAAACTGAATTGAATTGATACATATATCTAGACATTTCATTAAGTTAATATGTATTATCTGTTAAAATTATATTTCACAGCTTAGCAACGTCCACAGCCTTGAGGAACTCCTCCATCCCCAGGGCTCTTTTGCCATTTTAACATTAACCCTCTGGGGTCTGAGGTCTAAATGTCCGTTGTGGTATAAATTTGAATTTATCCTTATATTTCCATCATAAAAACTATTTACCAGGCCTTGTTTGGTATTATTGTTTTCAGGACAACCTCATCTTCATGATTTTACAGTTTTTGTTTCATTTTGACAAAATGCATGATCACATTGGAGAAAAAAATAACATAAAAAATGAAATCCGTGTTAGTAAGATATTGATATGTTTACTATGAAACTCACAAAAATATTTAACGAACCATTTTGACAGTCTAAAATGAAAATTTCATTGGTAACTTTTAAGAACTTGTGTACAAACTTAGTAAAAAACGAATTAGAATACACATTTTTCACATCATAAAGTGGGCAATTTCCATGCGTTTTTTTACCAGTATTTACACTATGTGTCAAAAACGTATCTTCATCACAAATTCTCTGTGTTTTTTTTCACCCTTTCATTATAAAAACAGACCAAGAACGACTACAAAACTCTGCAGACACACTAAATACTCATAAAATCAGTGCCTGATTCCCCCCCCCTTTCTTCACCAAAACTACTGCTGCTGTGTTTCTGTGTTCAGGACACAACATGGAGGAAAAACGGTTCTGATTGGTTGCTTCACAATGTGGTGTGTTCAGGGAAACTCCGAAATTTGAATTTCATTTTGAATTCATTGACTTTTTGGTAATAAAAAATCAACTGATTGCGCGTCGCGCGAGTAACATGGGTGCAATGATATAACAGCAATCATCTGTCACATTTCTGGTTGTATTTTGAAGTAAATGCACAACAAAATCAATATAATAACACTACTTTATAAAGATTGGAGTCTCTGCTGTCCAACAGACTTGAATGGAACACTTCACATGCAGCGTGCTTTGTGTAAAGAGACTATTTATAAGGCAGAGATACACTGAAGCAGACTCCGTATAAGCGCATATTTTGTGCGTATGTTTTTGCTGCTATACTTCAAGAAACTATCAGCTTTCAAACGCTCTCGTTCTCCTTGTTGTAATATGAGCAGCAGCACACGGAAGGGACTCAACTGAGCTCGCTGATTGGTCACTTTGACACGCCTACTGAAATGATTGACAGATTTCAGTCAGCTCAAAGTGAAACCTATCATGAGCAGCTCGCTGAAGACCGCTGCGGTGTTCTGATGCGGTGTTTCTACTATATATGTTATAAAAAGTTCTCTCAGAAATAAAAATAATAACAGGGAGTGCTTTTCCTGCAGCACACAGCCCACCAGGGAATATATAAAACATTGCGCACCCAGGTAGGACCTGAATTCATTCATTTCATTCATCGAGTGAACGGAGGAAGAAGCGGTTACTTGACTTTAGGCAAAAAAACAAAAGAAAAGGCCCGATCAGCGATAAAAAAGAGGAATTTATTTAATTTGTGTAACATACAAAACAGTCCGGCGCCGGGGAAGTTTAGGTCAGACACCGCGCATCGCGTATGCGTAGTAAAAAAATACTTTTGCGCGTACTTGCCCTGAGGGGCTACGCGGGGCTACGCTTTTGCCACAGCGTACGTACGCTGCGTATAGGCGTATCGTGAGGACGCTCGAGTGTATCTCGCCCTATAGACATGACGTCATGCCCTCAAATATGAGGGCATAGACCCCAGAGGGTTAAAATGATGGGAAGTTTTGGTTTATGTCAGAATGTCCAAAAACTGTTTCTACTAATAGGTGGGGGAACTGTTGCTCCTCTCACTAAGCTTAGTTAAAAAATATATATATACTGTATA
>JBBPBX010115023.1:0-10261 GCA_038048925.1 Garcialebias charrua
AAAAGTAAATCATGTACATGTAGATCATCAATACATTTATCCTATGTATTTGTAAAACTATTTATGGTATGGTATTGATAGTGATTTTGATATTAATACTAGAAAATGATGTTAACTTGATCCTGTTGTACAGGCCAGGTTTCTATGAGGGAGGCCAGATTTCCTATGATGGAGGCCAGGTTTCCCATGATGGCGAGCTACCACTAGGCTTCAGGCCCAAAGAACCCGGAGCCAGAACCTGAGTTGTCTTGTGCGGTAGGAGATGCTGTGGCCTGCTCCCTACACACACACCCAAAAAACCTTTACAAGCGCTAAAGGCTCCTGAACATTTATTTGGTCTTCATTGACTACATTTAAACCCCTCAATCTTATCTGGACTATTGCCCTGGCCTTGGTATTTCATGAACTGTGGGATTAATACAAGCATTTGGATTTAGTCTAGATAATTTGGGAGATCTGTTCATCTGGTGAAACATGTTTATTGGTATAATGAATGGATTGATGACATTGATGACAGTTGTTTTTGTTTTGTTTTTGTACATATTGTAAATACTGTATCATATTTAATACAAAGCACCTTATGCACTGATTTTCTGTCCTTGTGTTCTTAAATACAAATGCAACCATGACCCTTCATGAGGCGAACATTAGAACCTTCTGATAACTGGCCTGCTACTAATACTTTTGAGTGATCACCACTTTGTCTGATCTTTAGCATTTACATCATATATGCTACAATATTTTATGGCGAGCTAGCCAGGAGGGTTATTTGGTTGTTTAATCTGTATTTTTGGTTCATTTGGCTATCTTGCATAATGGATGTGTTTTTGCAATGTGGTATTAAAATCCCAAATGCTGTCTTGGTAGAGGGCATATCAGTAAGTGACAGTAAGGATGAAGTTTTTGACTTTTTAAAACAGTATGGCAAAATTAATAGATTTGAAATAATTTCTGAACCTGACTCTGAATTTCATGAGTCACTAGTGGTCGAATTTTGTTCCAGTGCCGCTTTAGAAATGTTACGGCCTGAGTTACCATACACTTTTGAATTAGAAGATCACACTGGTTCTTTTTGTATTTCTGATTTACCTACTGTCTGCACTACACGTGCTGTGCAAAGCAGAACCTCATCATGTCTATCTGATCTGCAGAACTTGGCTAAACTGACTGGTTTGGATTATGGTGAAGTACTAACAGCAATGATGACTCAGATTGGTCTCTCTATTGCTGCACTCAAACCTGCTGTTCCGGTGAAAGAGCAACCCACTGTTGGCAGTGAAACACAGCAACCATCTAGTTCCACTTCACAGCCAACACCAAGACGATCCACTGCCAGCATAAATCTCCATCCACCCGAGGTCCAGCGCTATGTCGTGGAGCACATTGTAAAGAATGAAGACAGTTCTACACATCATCAACGGCTCAGAATGTTTTCAGGACGTGCACCCAGACCAAATCATGAAGCAGACTTTGAAACATGGAGGTCTGGAGTGGAATTGTTATTGAAGGACCCGGCTGTGTCTGATCTACAGCGTTCGAGAAGGATAGTGGACAGTCTCTTGCCTCCAGCTGGTGATATAGTCAAGCACCTAAGTCCTGACACACTGCCCACTGTGTACTTGGAGACACTTGATTCTGCATATGCAACAGTGCAGGATGGTGATGAACTGTTTGCTAAATTTATGGATACTTTCCAAGATGTCGGAGAAAAACCATCGGCCTACCTCCAACGGCTCCAAGTTACACTGAATTCTGCAATGAAAAGAGGGGGTGTGGCAGAGGCTGACGTCAACCGTCAATTATTACAACAGTTCTGTCGTGGGTGCTGGGACGACAACTTAATCGCAGAGCTTCAATTGAAACAGAAAAAAGTAAAGCCACCTAACTTTGCTGAACTGTTGCTCCTTTTACGTACAGAAGAAGACCAGGAAGCAGCAAAAGCCCTGCGCATGAAACAGCACCTGGGGTCTACAAAGCAGAAAGCTACGACCCATTCTCAGTTTGCCCATAGTAATGGTGAAGAAAAGGGAACTTTAGCTGCCCTGACCAGCACCACGGAGAGACTGGCCCAACAGCTAGCTGACGTCCAGCAACAGCTAGCCTTACTGACTGCTCACCAGCCTAACACCTCTTATCACAAGACTCAGACTTTCAAGCAGCACCCTGGAAAACCTGATAAATTTTTGGCATCACGTAGAACCACATCTCAGCCCAAACCAGGCTACTCTTATCACAAGACTCAGACTTTCAGGCAGCACCCTGGAAAACCTGATAAATTTTTGGCATCATCGCGCAGAACCACATCTCAGCCCAAACCAGGCTACTGCTTCAGATGTGGTGAAGATGGTCACATGAGACCACAGTGCCAGAACGAACCCAATCTAACCCTTGTTACCAAGAAGAAAAAGCAGCATGCCCAGAAGCAACAAACCTCCTTTCGTCAAAATAATTTAAACTAAGTCCGGTGCCTTTTGAGGGACAAACAGGCACCATGGATCAAATTTGTCCCAGGAATAGAAAAAAAGTCACTCGGTGTGCAGAACAGTTAATAGAAAAGAGAGTTCCAGACCAAATACCAAAGGGGCTCATTGGCTCAAAATGTTCTGCCATCCTGAACATTTCTGGATCCAACTGTAACTGTCTACTGGACACAGGCTCACAGGTGACCACCATTCCTGTTTCTTTTTATAACGACAACCTTTCTGACCAACCTGTGAAGCCATTGAACAACCTGCTTGAAGTGGAAGGGGCTGCAGGACAATCTGTGCCTTATCTGGGCTATGTTGAACTCCAGTTGACTTTCCCTAAAGACTTTTTAGGAACAGATTTTGAGGTTTCAACACTTGCTTTAGTTGTTCCAGATGTCCGTCCAGAGAGTACATCACCTGTGCTTATTGGAATGAACACATTGGAGATATTGTATGCTCAATACATTGACAGTGAGTTTTCCACCTTTCAGCCCCAAGCTTATGGCTATAAAGCAGTGATGAAACTTCTGGAACTGCGTCACAAGAAAAGCCAGATGGGAAGTGCAGAGGTTGTGCGACTAATGAGCCAAACTCCATTCCTCATCCCAGCAGGGAAAACAATGGTCCTGGAAGGTTCTGCCAAAATTGACACCCAGTCTAGAGTTAGATGGGCCATCATTGAACACCCGTCTATAGCTCTTCCTGGAGGACTATGTGTGCAGCGTTGCTTGATCACCCTTCCACATCACATGCCATGTAAAGTCCCTGTAGTCATCAAAAATGAATCAGAGCAAGACACCTGGATTCTACCCTTGTCTGTTATTGCTGACATTTGTGAAATATCTACCATCTTATCACAACAAGTGGTTGCCTCTACAGCAAAGCCTCATAAGAAAACTAGTTTGGAGTTCAATTTTGGTGATTCTCCTATTTCACCAGAATGGAAGGAGCGCATAACAACAACATTGAACAACATGCCTGAAGTATTTTCCCATCATGAAACGGACTTCGGCTGTACAAATAAAGTGAAACATCACATTAAGCTCAACGATGAGACACCATTCAAGCATCGAGCACGTCCTATCCATCCCCAAGATCTTGAAGCTGTTCGTAAACACCTGCAGGACCTGCTTGAATCAGGGGTTATAAGAGAGTCTGAATCACCGTTCTCTTCTCCAATCGTGGTTGTCCGTAAGCCGAATGGTGATGTAAGGCTGTGTATTGATTATAGAAAGTTAAACCTACAAACAGTTAAGGATGCGTATGCACTTCCAAACTTGGAAGAATCCTTTTCGGCCTTAACTGGGTCCAAATGGTTTACAGTGTTGGATTTGAAATCTGGTTTTTACCAGATAGAGATGAACGAAGACGATAAGCCAAAAACTGCATTTGTCACACCTCTTGGTTTTTGGGAGTGGAATCGGATGCCACAGGGGGTAACCAATGCCCCGAGTACCTTTCAAAGATTGATGGAGAAGTGTATGGGAGACTTGCATCTTAATAAAGTACTTGTGTTCATTGACGACCTTATTGTCTTCTCCGACTCTCTTGAGGAACATGAGAGAAGGTTAATGCAAGTACTAACCAGACTAAAAGAGTTTGGTTTAAAGTTGTCCCCTGAAAAATGTAAGTTCTTCCAGACCAGTGTGCGGTATTTGGGCCATGTTGTGTCTGAAAAGGGGGTAGAAACTGACCCAGAGAAGATATCTGCATTAAAATCCTGGCCAGTTCCCCGAAACCTTAAAGAGCTAAGATCTTTTCTGGGATTCTGCTGGTTACTATAGGCGGTTTATTAAGGACTATGCCACCCTTGTCAAACCGCTAAACCTCCTCACACGTGGCTATGCACCAGTTCGTCAGTCCACCAAGACTAATGGTCTTAAGTACCTTGATCCCAAACAGTCCTTTGGTGAAAGGTGGACCACTGATTGCCAAATTGCTTTTAATACAGTAATTGAGAAGTTGACCTCTGCTCCTGTACTCGGATTTGCCAACCCTAAGTTACCTTATATTCTCCACACAGATGCAAGCACAATAGGGCTGGGAGCCGTGTTATACCAGGAGCAGGAAGGCAAGCTTAGAGTAATTGCCTATGCCAGCCGAGGCTTGTCTCAGAGTGAGTCAAGATATCCAGCCCATAAGCTTGAGTTTCTGGCCTTGAAATGGAGTGTGACAGAGAAGTTTCATGATTATCTGTATGGTGCCAGCTTCACTGTCATTACAGATAGCAATCCACTCACATATGTCCTGACATCAGCAAAGCTTGATGCCACCAGTCACCGATGGTTAGCCGCACTTTCTACATACTCATTCAATATGCAGTATCGTGCTGGAAGACAAAATTTAGATGCTGATGCCCTGTCAAGGCGCTCTCATGGGGAAGCTTCAGAAAAAGATCTTCCATGCAAAGAGTGGGAACTAGTTCACCAACTCACAAAGCAATTGTGTGAACCTGGTAATACTAAGGAGATTTCTTCTGACATTGTGGATGCCATTTGTCAGAGTTGTCTGGTGAGAACACACCTCCAGTCAGACTCATTATATTCTATCACCATGGTTGAGTCCTTATCAGCCAGCATCAAGGTCATCCCAGACACTTATGTCAAGGAAGACTTGTACGGCTTGCCAGTTATTCCATCTCTATCACATGATGATTTAAAAGCAGAACAGCAAGCTGATCCTGCTATCCGCGAAGTAGTTTATCAGCTTGAGACAGGTGAAAAGGTTCCCCACACAGCTCGAGTGGAATTGGCAGAGCTACCCTTGTTGCTGCGAGAATGGAGCAAGCTGGTGTTGGAGGACGGTGTGTTGTATAGGAGAAGGCAGGAAGATGACAAATTCATTTTCCAACTGGTTCTTCCTCCAAACCTTCGCTCTACAGTCCTCAAAGCCCTCCATCAAGATATGGGGCATATGGGTATAGAACGTACACTCGATCTGGTACGCCAAAGGTTCTTTTGGCCAAAGATGGCAGCTGATGTGGACCGAACCATTAAAACATGTGAACGTTGTGTTAGGCGTAAGGCTTTGGTTGAAAAAGCAGCCCCACTGGTCAACATAAAGACCAGTCATCCTCTTGAACTACTGTGCATGGACTTTTTATCCATTGAGCCAGATAGTGCCAATACCAAAGACATTCTTGTACTCACTGATCACTTTACAAAATTTGCTGTGGCCATACCAACTCCCAACCAGAAGGCAAAAACTGTTGCCAAGTGTCTCTGGAATGACTTTATGGTCCATTATGGCATTCCAGAGCGCTTACATTCTGACCAAGGGCCAGACTTTGAATCAAAATTAATCAAAGAACTCTGTGAGCTGGTTGGAATTAAGAAGACTCGAACTACCCCCTATCATCCAAGGGGGAACCCAGTCGAGCGCTTTAACAGAACCTTGCTAAATATGTTGGGAACACTGGAAGCCAAGCAAAAGTCTATGTGGCGAGAGTACGTGAAACCCCTTGTACATGCCTACAATTGTACAAGAAATGAGGTCACAGGGTTTACACCCTATGAACTCCTGTTTGGTAGATCCCCACGGCTCCCTATTGACTTAGCTTTTGGATTACCAGTTAGAGAACCTCCATCTTCCTCCCACTCAGAGTATGTTAAAAACCTCAGATCTCGGCTTGAGGAAAGCTATAGATTAGCCACACAGAGTGCTGTCAAGTCTGCCAAAAAGAATAAAAGCCGCTTTGATAAGCGAGTGACACCCTGTGCTCTGGAGGTTGGAGACAGAGTGCTTGTTCGTAATGTTAGATTACGTGGAAAGCACAAACTGGCAGATAGGTGGGAGCAAGAGGTGTATGTTGTTGTCAAGCGTGCAGGTGATCTTCCCGTCTATACTGTAAAACCTGAGACTAGGGATGGACCAACTCGCACACTCCATCGAGACCTACTGCTGCCCTGTGGGTTCCTCTCAGCCAGTGCAGTAGATTTCCCTGTACCTGCTCCTAACCGTAGACCAAAGACTCGTAGCCAAACTCAGAATCACTCTGATTTTGCTCTGGAAGGAGAAGAGGATTCTGATTCAGATGTTCCAGAATGCTTTGAAAGAACCATCCAACCTGAACTCTTGGTTGAGTCCAGTGATGCAGTGAGATTTACTAAGGCATCAGTCCCAAGTGACACTGTTGATGCTGATCCTTCATCATCAGGTTCAGTAACAGCCCCTGCATGTGTAATACCTAAAGCTAAGGAGTCTTTGCCACTGTCCAATGAAGAGCCGCTCACGTCTGTCGATAAGGCAGAAGAACTAACAAAAGTGCCAAAGATGGAGGAAAACACTACAGTTTACCCTTCTGAATCCGTGGAATTGCCTGTGGAAGAAAACATATTTACTGACATGACTGAAGACTTACATGAAGCTACCATATCTGTGGAGGCTGAGGGTGAAGGTCTTGGCCCTGAACAATCTGAGTCATCATTGGATCTGACATATAATGGTTCTGCCACTGCATCTAATGATGCTGAGGCTGAGATAGCCCTCAGACAATCTACCCGGCAGCGTCACCAGCCAAGTCGACTGCAATACTCTGTATTGGGTAACCCATTAATTTCTGTTGTTCAAACCTTGTTTCAGGGCTTATCCGATGCCTATACTCAGGCTTTAAACCATCGTCCCTGCAGCAGATGCTCAGAACTGGTAAAGTCCAATAATTCTCCTGCAACGAGGACGTGCACGAATTAAAGCGGGGAGGGTGTAACCCAGTCCATTTTGGTTTTTGTATTTCCTCAATTTTATGCTTTCACCTTGTCCACTGTTTTGGGACTAAGTGTGAAATCTCATGAGATTTTGTGAGATTTGAGTTTCATAGAAAAACATGGCTCCTCCCATCATTTGGGAAAGCAGGTGTGTGTGACTGGTGACTGAGGAAGTTCAGAGCTGCTGCAGGTGGGCATTAAACAATTTTAGATGAATTTATTTTTGGACTGTCATATACTTACTGGTATGCTTCTCAGCTTTTAGATGTCTCTAAGCAGTGAGAAACTGCTGTTTTGTGCTTAAAAGACCAGAAACAAGCAAACTGGTGAGTGTTTATATTGTTTGTAGCATGCCAATGCTGGCATTAGCATGCTAAAGCAATTGTTTGTTGGCTTATGGCCTTTAAATATAAATGGTCAAATGCTATTTAATGGATTAAATGGTTATGTTGTACTTTTGTGCCATCTTTAACATTTAATCATACAGTGACTATGAATGTGAAGAGTACTCTATTTAGAAATTGTTTGTGTATTTATATTATGATAAACAATTTAGAAAAGTAAATCATGTACATGTAGATCATCAATACATTTATCCTATGTATTTGTAAAACTATTTATGGTATGGTATTGATAGTGATTTTGATATTAATACTAGAAAATGATGTTAACTTGATCCTGTTGTACAGGCCAGGTTTCTATGAGGGAGGCCAGATTTCCTATGATGGAGGCCAGGTTTCCCATGATGGCGAGCTACCACTAGGCTTCAGGCCCAAAGAACCCGGAGCCAGAACCTGAGTTGTCTTGTGCGGTAGGAGATGCTGTGGCCTGCTCCCTACACACACACCCAAAAAACCTTTACAAGCGCTAAAGGCTCCTGAACATTTATTTGGTCTTCATTGACTACATTTAAACCCCTCAATCTTATCTGGACTATTGCCCTGGCCTTGGTATTTCATGAACTGTGGGATTAATACAAGCATTTGGATTTAGTCTAGATAATTTGGGAGATCTGTTCATCTGGTGAAACATGTTTATTGGTATAATGAATGGATTGATGACAGTTGTTTTTGTTTTGTTTTTGTACATATTGTAAATACTGTATCATATTTAATACAAAGCACCTTATGCACTGATTTTCTGTCCTTGTGTTCTTAAATACAAATGCAACCATGACCCTTCATGAGGCGAACATTAGAACCTTCTGATAACTGGCCTGCTACTAATACTTTTGAGTGATCACCACTTTGTCTGATCTTTAGCATTTACATCATATATGCTACATTCTGGTCCACCATCCGGCGTCTCAGGGGGGGAAAGAGGTACGAGACCAACACCATTTATGGTGGAGGTGGCGTGCTGCTGACCTCAACTCGGGATGTTGTGAGTCGGTGGGCGGAATACTTCGAAGACCTCCTCAATCCTACTGGCACGTCTTCCACTGAGGAAGCAGAGCCTGGGGACTTTGGGTCGGGTTCTCCGATCTCTGGTGCTGAGGTCGCCGAGGTGGTTAAAAAGCTCCGCGGTGGCAAGGCTCCGGGGGTGGATGAGATTCGCCCGGAGTTCCTTAGGGCTCTGGATGTTGTAGGGTTGTGTTGGCTTACGCGACTCTGCAATATCGCGTGGACATCGGGGGCAGTTCCCTTGGATTGGCAGACTGGGGTGGTGGTTCCCCTATTTAAAAAGGGGGACCGTAGGGTGTGTTCCAACTATAGGGGGATCACACTCTTAAGCCTCCCTGGTAAGGTCTATTCAGGGGTTCTGGAGAGGAGGGTCCGTCGGATAGTCGAACCTCGGATTCAGGAGGAGCAGTGTGGTTTTCGTCCTGGTCGTGGAACACTGGACCAGCTCTACACCCTCAGCAGGGTCCTGGAGGGTGCGTGGGAGTTTGCCCAACCAGTTTACATGTGCTTTGTGGACTTGGAGAAGGCATTCGACCGCGTCCCTCGGGGGGTTCTGTGGGGGGTACTCCGGGAGTATGGGGTACCAGGCCCTTTGATAAGGGCTGTTAGGTCCCTGTACGACCGGTGTCAGAGCTTGGTCCGCATTGCCGGCAGTAAGTCAGGCTCGTTTCCGGTGAGAGTTGGACTCCGCCAAGGTTGCCCTTTGTCACCGATTCTGTTCATAACTTTTATGGACAGAATTTCTAGGCGCAGCCAAGGTGTTGAGAGGATCCGTTTTGGTGACCTTAGAATCGCTTCTCTGTTTTTTGCAGATGATGTGGTCCTACTGGCTTCATCAGTTCGTGATTTACAACTTTCACTGGAGCGGTTTGCAGCCGAGTGTGATGCGGCCGGGATGAGGATCAGTTCCTCCAAATCCGAGGCCATGGTCTTGAGCCGGAAAAGGGTAGCATGCCCTCTCCGGGTCGGGGAGGAGGTCCTGCCCCAAGTGGAGGAGTTTAAGTATCTCGGGATCTTGTTCACGAATGAGGGAAAACTGGAGCGTGAGATCGATAGGCGGATAGGTGCAGCGTCCGCAGTGAAGCGGGCGCTGTACCGGTCTGTCGTGGTGAAGAGAGAGCTGAGTCAAAAGGCAAAGCTCTCAATTTACCGATCGATCTACGTTCCCACCCTCATCTATGGTCATGAGCTTTGGGTTATGACCGAAAGAACAAGATCTCGGATACAAGCGGCTGAAATGAGTTTTCTCCGCAGGGTGGCTGGACTCTCCCTTAGAGATAGGGTGAGAAGCTCAGTCATCCGGGAGGGACTCGGAGTAGAGCCGCTGCTTCTCCACATCGAGAGGAGCCAGTTGAGGTGGCTCGGGCATCTGGTTAGGATGCCTCCTGGACGCCTCCCTGGTGAGGTGTTCCGGGCACGTCCCACCGGGAGGAGACCCAGAGGAAGACCCAGGACGCGCTGGAGGGACTATGTTTCTCGGCTGGCCTGGGAACGCCTTGGGATTCCCCCGGAGGAGCTGCTCCAAGTGGCTGGGGAGAGGGAAGTCTGGGCCTCCCTACTTAGGCTGCTACCCCCGCGACCCGACCCCGGATAAGCGGAAGAAGATGGATGGATGGATGGATGGATGGATATATATATATATATATATATATATATATATATATATATATATATATGTATATATATA
>JBBPBX010115024.1:0-10261 GCA_038048925.1 Garcialebias charrua
ATGAAGCTTGATGTCTGTGAAGCACGGCTCAGAGATTCCCTGGATGTGGAACGCCTCATGGAAATAAAAAAGAACACCACATTTTAATCACCTTACAAACAAGCATACTTGAGAAACATTACTGTTTTCACCTTGTTGATCTGTCAAACAGATGACCCAGTGCAAAATACTGCAGCACAGAGCTGATGACCATGATATTCATTCACCAAGTACATATTATTTTATAAATACCACAACATTATTTGTAGCAAAAGAACACCGTGTCTAAAACATCGTAACTAGTACAACAGCTAAAATTACCAACAGCTAGTCTCCATTATTTTTTGATGTTGCGGTCTTCCTTATCTGAGTTCATAAGAGTTCACACACACGGCGGTGTTCATAAGAAACACTAGATTTTTAGCATTTAAACACAACTACAACACAAACTAACGTTGATCAGCAACAGATAAAAACGTCACAACCTTATGTAGGGCCACACCGAAGCAACGCTGCAGGCCGCAAACACATAGCACATGAAGAAACACGTCATATACTCAAAAGTCAGAAACAACTGGACTTTATTTGTAACAGAAGACGTTGCTAATCCAACCCCTGAACTCTGGAGGGGGAGTGACCTTCTCGGGGGAGTGGCTCCACTTTTATACTTAGGCAGCAGAGGCTGTGGCGAAATCGTGTGTAACAGTGTTTAGATTGTAGAATTCCACTTGTTTCATATGTATCAGTGCAATGGGAAATAGTGCCCCTCCTCTCTGTGTGGCTGGTTATATGCTGCAGGCTCCGGTACTCAGTGCCAGTCTGTGAAAGCTGCACAAGAGGTGAGTTGCATTCTTCAGCACACAGCATAGAAAAGAGTTAGCAACAGCTAAAACATAATTCTTATCAACTCAGATCAATTGTGTGCAATGAATATTTATTAGATATGTGCCTGGCACCAATTCTTGTACTTTCAAGTTTGTTAATATTAGACAACACTTCATGTGCTGAGTAAAAGAATAAGCTAACATAATGCTCTGT
The DNA here is from genome assembly GCA_038048925.1 of Garcialebias charrua. Lineage (NCBI taxonomy): Eukaryota > Metazoa > Chordata > Actinopteri > Cyprinodontiformes > Rivulidae > Garcialebias > Garcialebias charrua. Next base: position 1,018 of record JBBPBX010115024.1, read on the forward strand.
TGTAGTGTGCTGAATGAAGCTGAACCGTTGCCCTGATTCAAACCCCGATGTGTTCTCATTCAGGTACCTCATTGATTATTGTATTTTTATTGTATGTTCTGTAAAATATGATTTGTTTACTGTAATGGGCCAGTCTGTGAAAGCTGCACAAGAGTGTGCTGAATGAAGCTGAACCGTTGCCCTGATTCAAACCCCGATGTGTTCTCATTCAGGAAATAAACCGACTGATCACGCAGAAGCCCCTTGTCTTCCTTAAAAACTACACAACGCAGAGTTGAGGGGTTACTTGAACTGGCTTGGTACAGTGGAGTGAAGCAGAACCCGGTTACACGTGCAAAAATAAATGACTGTGCGAATCGTAAACAAATGAGAAAATCAGGGTGCAATATCACAGTTCAACCCATAGGACTACCGAATACTCGTTTTTAGACCAAATATTGCCGATTTAAACTAATTTTTTTTAATTAAAGTTTTATTCATTTTACATATTTAAGAAAAACAACATAAAAGAAAATGAAAAAAAAAAACATTTCATAAATATGAGAAAAAAAAATCAAAATACATAAAATGAAAGGTGGCAGAAAGAAGAAAATTTAAACTAATACGAACAATTTCATGAAAATTAACACAGATATAGTGCTATGAAACATTTTTAAAGGGGACCTCAGATGGGTTTTTTAAATTTTTATGGTATTTCTGTGGGCTATCCAGACCCTATTCCTTCAATTTAATGCACAAAATAATTCTTAGATAATCAATTATACCCTTTTTAATTCTGCCATTTTTAACTTTCGTTTTGAACGACCGGTTTCTGATAGAAGTTCTGAAGTCCACGCCCTTCAACGATCTGTTTACGCCCTCTGTAACAGCCAGTATCTGTAATGTGTTGTTGTTTTAAAATTAGCTCTTTTTTATTACTCATTTGACTTACTGTTAGTGCTAGCTTAAGATAACTTACCGAAACCCGTCTGAGCGCGCCGCAATTTGCTGCTCCTTTTAGCATGAGACCACCAGAATCAGATGCTAATGTTAGCTTGTTCCTCTTCCGGTGTTAGCCAGCTCCGCTCGTTTCACGCGGCGATTTTGGGAGTTATCGCTGTTCCAGTCAAGACAACACAAAGTTCACCAAGTGTCTCCCGTAAATTAATCCGTAAGGAGAAGGTCCTCGCTGCTGCGAGGCTCCTGTGAGGCTTCAGTGAGGCTGTACAGTTGAAGCTCTGCTCCATCAAGCCAGAAGAGGGTTCCGTCGCAACCAGTGTTGGGTGTAACGCGTTACTTAGTAACGCGTTACAGTAATGACATTACATTTTTCAGTAACGTAGTAGTGTAACGCACTACTTTGAAAATGCCTGTAATATATTACAGTTACTAACAAAACCTTACATTCGTTACTTGCGTTACAATCAGGACCTTTCGGAGAATAGTTTTATTTATTTATTTTATTTACCTTTCGGAGAATAGTTGTGGTACGAGGACGACGGAGCGGACCATAGACATTATATATAGATATCTATGGAGCAGACTGTCACGTGGGGAAAACAAAGACGTACGCGATGACGTCGGAACGTCATACGTCAACGTACATAGACATATAAAGGTACATAGACATACGGCAATGTCATTTTATGGATGGAAGTATTCATATTATTTTTCTTTTGTCACGAGAAAGGACAAGAACATTACAGTAGTGTGCAAGCTATGTCTGGGCCACAACAAGACACTGTCTACTGCTGCGAACTCGACGTCAAATCTTTACAAGCATTTACAAAGACAACACGCTAATGCTAAGCTAGTTGCTAAAGAGCCGCAGAGGGATGGTGCAAGTTTGATGCCGCCACCGTTTAAGCAGGCTCGGCTTGAATTTCACCGCCAGGCAACCACTACAAAGGCTGAGGTAAACAAACTTGTAAACAAACATTTCAGATGTTTTATTTTTTATTTTGTTTTATTTTTTTAAAACAGAAGTTTTACATTTTGAATGGCACGTTTACATATGCATTGTGCTTGTTATGTAGCACTGCTGTTTTACTTTTTCATCAAAAATGAGTGTCAAAAAGATCTCTAATATCATTATTGAAAGATAAAAATTAATACAGGTTAAATCTCAGGTATTAGAGTAATCCGAAAGTAATGTAACTAAGTTACTTTCAGAACTGAGTAACTAAGTACATGTAGTGTAATATGTTACTTTTTTTAAAAGTAACTAGTAATGTGTAACTAATTACTTATTTTGGGTAACTACCCCAACACTGGTCGCAACCGGTCTCTACGCCGGGGGTATGCTCGTTTAATTTTTGCCTGCGGCTCGTTGGGAGAGATCGCAAATACACTAAAAATTGAACTAAAACATAAAAATAACAATTATACTTTATTTATAAAGCCATTTAAAAAACCACAGCTGCAACAAAGTGCTGTACACATGAAATTAATAACATATAAACAAAAGATGAGATGAAATCATGAAAAACAACAGTCATGTGTTTAATACAGAAGTGGGTTGAGCCTAACCAGGGGTTGCTAGGTGAGGGGCTGGACTCAGGTTGGGGTGGGTTGTCCTCTCTCGCTTGTGACGTCACAAGCGAGATTGATTTCCAGTTTATTTCAAAAACGAAACCTATATTATCACAGTAAAATAAATCTACTTAGAGTAAATAAACCACTGGGTGCATTTTTTTGGCCTTATGACTGTTTTTTTTATGAAGTAAATACCCAAAGTTGAGTAAAAAAACATTAAAAAGTGAATTTTGAATGTGTGGTCCCCTTTAACACATTCTAGGGAGTTTCTCAGCTAAAAAAAGTTAAATTAGGGTTTAGTTTCACTTTAAAAACAATTAATTGTTTGATAAAAAAATTATAGCAAATATATGTCTGAGCTGAACTTTTCTTTAATAAATGAATAATTTTAGCAGGTTAAACACCTAAAATATATATTTGTTAGCTGACATTATTGTAAGAGTGTGTCTCAGTTTAATTTTTGTTAATAAATTATTACAAATCAGCTTATTTTATAAAAAGCCATATATAGGTCGCACCTGACTATAGGTCGCAGGCCATGAAAAAAATTATAAAAAGCTGCAACCTGTAGTCCAGAAAATACGGTATTTAAGATTCTACATTAATTGCTTTGCTGATTGTTTACTTTGGCTTAGGCTTCATTAGATTGGTTCAGCCTCTCTCCAGGTATCAGAACATCTGAGATTGCCTTGGTTTGGCCTTTTATACTCTCTTGAACTGCCCACTTTTGTTTGTCCAACCTTCATAGCAGATTTTTTTTACACTCCCTTATTCTTTCCGGTAATTTGGTTGCTGGCACTCCCATTTACTTTCATCCTTGTTTTTCCATCCTCAATCATATATATATAGTATGTCTTTATAGTTTTTGTAATCTGTTATTTTTCTACAGTAATTTTGGTTTAACCTCCTATATGTTTTTTCTTTGTTAGCAATTTGTTGACCTTTCGGGTGTTTTAATACCTTTTATCTTTATGCATCTTTTTATCTTTATATTTTACCTTTATTTAAAGGGGGCTAGAACTAACTTTAAAAAAATGTGCTTGGATGGGGGTTAAATTATGTATGTGCGTATGAGCCCCTTCCATACACACTTTTTTAAAGTTAATATTTGACATCTTTAAATACATTTCATTGACCTAAAAATGTTTTAAATTTTTGAACACAAGCACAAAGAGTGTAAAGATAAAAAGTAAATGTGCTTGTCCCAGAATCAAAAAAACCCTGAAAGGTTAACAATGTGCTACCTAAAAAAAAGATTAAACAAAAAATGTTTAAAAACAGGGTTGTGGGGTGTGTGTGGGGGTTCTTTAGCTAAACAATAAATACATAAAACAAGTTAAGACAGAATAATATCTATGTTATTTTTGGGGGGGAGAGAGCAAACAACGGTGAAAGTAAATGAGAGCGCCAGAAACCAAATTACCGGAAAGGATAAGGGAGTGTCACACTGCTAGGAAGGTTGGACCAAAAAAGTGGGTGGTGCAATAGAGTATAAAAAGCCAAACCAAAGTGCAGCTGCCAGCTGGCAGACTTTGAGCAGTGTTGCCAGATTGGGCAGTTTACCGCCATTTGGGCGGTTTTCACTCTCTACTTAGCGGCTAAAAATAGCTTCGGGCGGGTGGTGATAATTTGGGCGGATTTGGAGTCAGATCGGCGGTTCTGAGTTAACTATTAAATGAATTTCAAACAGTCATTCATCATTATTTCATAGCAAAGCTCCTCTGACCTTTCCCCATCACTGATTGGCTATTGTCATCTGCCAGGGCGATCACAACAGAGAACTGATGGACATCTCGTTGAGTGGGCTGGTCCGTAGCGGCGGTACGTCATAGCGGCCGCCATATTGAATGTGGCAGAACTGCCGGTCAACTGATAGAAGGAAACGGACTGAACTTCATAAAGCACCGTTTTACGAAGTGTTTATGCCTTGTCATTCACACACACTAATATATTTGGAAAACAAACATGCACCAAAGACAACATTTATAACTTTTAAAGTGATTAATAAAAATGTTTATTCCTTAAATGTTTAGGTTATAGGTAAACACTAATTTTGAGTGTTTACAACTAATAACGTGTGTAACACTATTACTGTGATGATAAATATAGAAATATTCATTAGTGAACATTTAATGTGTCTATAATAATCAGTTCCTGAAATGTGACATGTTGATTTTTTTAATAAAGAGCACCAATGATCACATTTAACTGGGTTTAATTAATCACATTGAACAAATAAACACCGATATATCTTTACAGGAGTTGGGGGTACTGTGTGTGTGATTTTTTTTTTTTAATATATATATAAATAGGGCCAGAGGGAAGTCTGGGCCTCCCTACTTACGCCAAAAATACACTACACGCTGTAAGGATTGGCTCCGTCCCCTCCTTACACCCTGTCTGTTCCTCTGTTGTTCTGTCAGCTCTGCGTCACAGGTGTTTGTGTTTATCGTTAATTAAGGCGTGTATATTAGTCAGCAGTCATGTGTGTCTCATTGTCGGGTCATTGTCCCTGTTACCCTGGTGTGTCGTTCCCCAGCTCCTTGGTCTGTGAGTACATCTCGTCTTCATGTTTGGTACATGTTTGAGCTTAGTGTTTCAGTGTTAGTACTCAGCCACAGTTAGAGCGTCTGTTATTATTTTGTACTGCCACGTCAGTGTTTGATTTCACCTTATTAAAGTATTTTGGTTTTACTCATGCCTCGGAAGTCTGCCTGTCTGCACCAAGGGACTCATCCCTCACACACCGCACCCCACCGTGACAGAATGACCCGACCATTTTGAGTCCCGCGGACAGGTAACATAGACTCACCTAGAGGCTGAAGATGTCTGCTCGGAGGGAGGCTGCAGCCATCAGAGTTGGCGGGTTTCGAACCGAGCCCGTTTGGAGCAGCAACAGGTCCGAACCAGAGCAGCTTCCATCTCCCATGCTGATAGCAGAGCGAGCGAGGGAGCGTCGGGGCGGCTGCTCCGACCGGTTCACCTTCGCTCCTGCACGAGCCATCTCGTTGTGGGATGTGTCCGACGACGGTTCGGATTCGGACCCAGACCCGGGAGGGCTCCTGCCGTTTCCAGTTCCAGAGACACGAGGCCGCAGGAGAAGGCGGCGACCAGCGAAGCCGCGCACTTCCGGTTTTCAGCCTGCTCTCCCCCGTAATCCTCCCACGCTGTCTGTGGAGCCGGCGGGCGTTTCAAAGGGGGAGGGGTACCCACGTCCATGCACTGTGACGTCTCGGGGGAGACGTTCTTTGGAGGGGGGGTATGTGTTCCCTCACACCATGTCTGCAGGAGTCACGGAGACTCGCTGACACAGCTGAAGGAAAGCAGTCTGACAGGACTCCTTCACAAAGGGAGCAGCCTGTTCACACTTCGACCACAGGGGTCGCTACTCATGCAGGACTCTCACAGGAAGAGCCTGCAGGACACACTGAAGGAGATCCCACCTCGACCACAGGGGTCGCTGTGGGACGGAGATCTGAGGAGGCCAATCTAATTTTCCAGCAGATAAAACGACTGTTTCATGCTGCTGTCAATAAACCGGACCCTTGTTACAAATATAAGACATACTCCATTATAGTAGACATCATTGTTAACAGTCCCTGTTCTGTGATTGACTCAGGTTTCATTCAGATCCTGACTTTGGCTAAGATGGGGCAGGAGGAGAGTAAAGCCAAGATGGAGGGCGCTGCTCCCAAGGCACCTACAGAGGGTGCTGTTCTGCCTGAAGCACCAGGGGGTGCTGTTCTGCCTGAAGCACCTACAGGGGGTGCTGTTCTGCCTGAAGCACCAGGGGGTGCTGTTCTGCCTGAAGCAGCTGCTCCTGCATCGCCTACAGAGGGCGCTGTTCTGCCTGAAGCAGCTGCTCCTGCATCGCCTACAGAGGGCGCTGTTCTGCCTGAAGCAGCTGTTCCTGCATCGCCTACAGAGGGCGCTGTTCTGCCTGAAGCAGCTGCTCCTGCATCGCCTACAGAGGGCGCTACATCACCAACTGAGGGCGTTGCATCTACACCATCTCCAGAGGGTCCCAGCGCGACGGACGCCTCCACATCCATGGAGGGTCCACTCCTCGCAGACGCCTCCACATCCATGGAGGGTCCACTCCTCGCAGACGCCTCCACATCCATGGAGGGTCCACTCCTCGCAGACGCCTCCACATCCATGGAGGGTCCACTCTTCACTGACGCCTCCACATCCATGGAGGGTCCACTCTTCACTGACGCCTCCACATCCATGGAGGGTCCACTCTTCACTGACGCCTCCACATCCATGGAGGGTCCACTCTTCTCTGACGCCTCCACGTCGATGGAGGGTCCATTCAGCGCTGACGCCTCCACGTCGATGGAGGGTCACGTATCCTGTCCAGAGGGGTCCTTGGAGGGACTCCCTCTCGTCTACTGCTGTCCAGAGGGGTCTCAGGAGAGATCCCCTCACGTCTACTGCTGTCCAGAGGGGTCTCAGGAGAGACCCCCTCACGTCTACTGCTGTCCAGAGGGGTCTCAGGAGAGACCCCCTCACGTCTACTGCTGTCCAGAGGGGTCTCAGGAGAGACCCCCTCACGTCTACTGCTGTCCAGAGGGGTCTCAGGAGAGACCCCCTCACGTCTACTGCTGTCCAGAGGGGTCTCAGGAGAGACCCCCTCACGTCTACTGCTGTCCAGAGGGGTCTCAGGAGAGACCCCCTCACGTGTCCTGTCTTGAGGGGTCCTTGGAGGGATCCCCTCACGTCTACTGCTGTCCAGAGGGGTCTCAGGAGAGACCTCCTCACGTCTACTGCTGTCCAGAGGGGTCTCGGGAGAGACCCCCTCACGTGTCCTGTCTTGAGGGGTCCTTGGAGGGATCCCCTCACGTCTACTGCTGTCCGGAGGGGTCTCAGGAGAGACCCCCTCACTGCTGTCCGGAGGGGTCTCAGGAGAGATCCCCTCACTGCTGTCCGGAGGGGTCTCAGGAGAGATCCCCTCACTGCTGTCCGGAGGGGTCTCAGGAGAGATCCCCTCACTGCTGTCCGGAGGGGTCTCAGGAGAGACCCCCTCGTGTTTATTACTCCGGGTGGTCGCTCGAGGTCTCCACGCTCGAGGTCTCCACGCTCGAGGTCTCCACGCTCGAGGTCTCCACGCTCGAGGTCTCTACGTCTGATGTCTCCACGCTCGAGGTCTCCACGCTCGAGGTTTCTACGTCTGATGTCTCCACCCTCGAGGTCTCTACGTCTGATGTCTCCACGTTCAAGGTCTCTACGTCTGAGGTCTCGACGCCCAGAGACGTCTCTACGCTTGGCGCCGCTGTGCAGCATGAGGGGGCTCCTGTTTTAGGTGGGCCCTGGAGGGTCCCACCCTCGTCTTCGACCGTCCTGAGGCCTCGTCCTCGATGGAAGTTCCTGCTCGAGGGATGGTCCCCGGGACGCCCGCCTGAGGTTTCTCTGCGGTGTGGATTGCCTCCTGGTCGTCCACCGGAGGGGGTCCTGCGCAATGGACAGTCTCCCGGTCGTCCACCTGAGGGGTCCATGCCCGAGGTCGACGTCCTGGTCTCGATGTTTGGGCGCTTATTGGTTTCTAGGTTTAGCTTTTTGTGTTTAGCATTTGTCTAGGTTTAGCTTTTTGTGTTTAGCATTTGTCTAGGTTTAGCTTTTTGTGTTTAGCAATTGTCCCAGGCCCTGTTCCTGTCGGTTTTTGGTTTGTTGTCCTTGTGTTTTGCCCGCCGTCCTTGCGGTTCCTCCCTCTGCCCGCCCTGTTTTTTTTTTTGGGGGTGTTCTTTTGGGACGCCGGGGGGCGTCTTTGAGGGGGGGGTACTGTAAGGATTGGCTCCGTCCCCTCCTTACACCCTGTCTGTTCCTCTGTTGTTCTGTCAGCTCAGCGTCACAGGTGTTTGTGTTTATCGTTAATTAAGGCGTGTATATTAGTCAGCAGTCATGTGTGTCTCATTGTCGGGTCATTGTCCCTGTTACCCTGGTGTGTCGTTCCCCAGCTCCTTGGTCTGTGAGTACATCTCGTCTTCATGTTTGGTACATGTTTGAGCTTAGTGTTTCAGTGTTAGTACTCAGCCACAGTTAGAGCGTCTGTTATTATTTTGTACTGCCACGTCAGTGTTTGATTTCACCTTATTAAAGTATTTTGGTTTTACTCATGCCTCGGAAGTCTGCCTGTCTGCACCAAGGGACTCATCCCTCACACACCGCACCCCACCGTGACACACGCGTTGCAGCTCCGCCCCGCTCCGGTCCGACCTCCGCAGCAAATACGCACCCATTATAATCAATGACAGAATTTACACTGGCTCCACACGGCGGCGGCGAGCTGCGGAGAGCGGACGGCAGTCCGTCAAAATTAGAAATTTTTCTATTTCTGCCGGATGACGGAGCTGTGCCGGAGTCAACTTTTGAAGATTACGTCGCACCAACAGGAAAAGGAACGAGCACAACTTCCGTATTTACAAAATAAAATCACCACAGGCGGACTAATCCTAGCTCTATACGGATTTATTTGTACAAAAATGCTGTCAAACTATCATTTATGACTATTCTATGACTAAACTATTATATTTATGACTATGACTACGCCTAATAACGCAATACAAGAAATAAATAAATAAAAAAGTATTTTATTCTGAAATGTAAACATCACTTCCTGTTGCTCAAACCATGTAGCTCATTTACGAGAGAAGATCAAGGCAGCAGTCTCTCTACAGTTGTTCTCCATCTTCCACCGAATGAATTGTTTTGTTCTGACTTACTTATTTAT
>JBBPBX010115025.1:0-10261 GCA_038048925.1 Garcialebias charrua
ACCGGTTTTTACGGTACATATATATATTTTTTTATGAAGTTGGCCGGACAGAGGTCACAGCCTGCTGGTTGCTAGTTGAATAGCCCTGGTCTATGCTAATTGTTGGTCAGTGGCAGCACAGAGGTTGGAGAAAGTGGGCCTGTGATCAGAAGGTCGCCGGTTCAACTCCCTGTACCGACAACATCAAAATGTGTGTAGGAAAGGTGAAGCATCCACACCTGCCTCCACCTTCATTTGCCCCACTCTGGGCTCATTCTGCTCCCCCGGGCTCCCTAGATGGCAGCTCTCTGCTTCACGCAGAGGGCTATGGTAGCTCAGTGGTCTGTGTTTGCATCAGGAAGGGCATCCAGCGTGAAAACAAATGCCAGTTCTTCGTGCGACTTAAGGCTGAAATATACCTGAGCGTACTCCCTATACGCCTCTGTACGACGTACGTATGCTGAGGCAAAAGTGTAGCCCCGTGCAGCCCCTCAGGGCACGAACGCACAAAGCTTTTTTTTTATGACCGCGCACGCTTGCGCGGTGTCTGACCATAAACTTCCCCGGCGCCGGACTGTTTTGTATGTTACACAAATGAATTAAATTCCTCTTCTTTATCGCTGATCGGGCCTTTTCTTTTGTTTTTTTGCCTAAAGTCAAGTAATCGCTTCTTCCTCCGTTCACTCGATGACTGAAATGAATGAATTCATGTCCTACCTGGCAGCGCAATGTTTTAAATATTTCCTGGTGGGCTGTGGGTTGCTGGAATAGCGCTCCCTGTTTTTATTTTTATTTTTTAGAAGTTTATATTAACATATAAAGTGATAAAAGACCGCCGCGGGAGCAGCGAAGCGAACAGCTGCTCCTCTGGACCAAAGCCAGCGCGTGTCTCATGAGCTGTCAATCATTTCAGTAGGCGTGTCAGCAAGTGACCAATCAGCGACCTCAGTTTGTCCCCCTCTGCTCGCAGCTGCAGACGGGGCAGCTGCTGCTGCTCACATGACAACCAGGATTTGGAGCGAAACAACAAGGATTTGGAGCGAAAACGCGAGCATTTGAAAAGCGTAGCTTCTGAAGCTATATCAGCGAAACGCATGCGCACAAAATGCGCGCGTAGAGTGGCGTAAGGGAGGATGCTCAGGTATATTTCAGCCTTTAGTTCACTGTGGTGACTTCCGAAGAAGGGAGCAGCCGAAAGGAAACACAAACAAAAATAAAACTATAGTTGAAATATTACAGATGTACTCTTCCCATTACATTTAGAGTATTACTTTGAATAGGACTGCTAGTTAACTTTTTTACATTTCATAATTTTATAGAAAGTATGTGGCGAGACACAAAGTTATGAGGATTGACAAAGTTTTCACAACATGCCATCAGTGGAAGGAGTTAGTGTAAATACAATTATCATGGCTTGCTGTGATGTAGAAAAACAAATGAAGCTGGTTTGACCACAGAGTGGGTGCACAGAATATAAAAGGGAGGGGAACATTTTGAAAATGTGCTTCTACAATTCAAAGCAGCTGGCAGGCGGCTGAAACAGCCTCTCGAGTGTTAAACCCTCAGCAAACAGTTCGTGTTTTAACCCTAAAAGAAACTTTTTGCCCGGGTTTTATAATTTTAATTAAAGTAACGGCTGTCGTTCAGAGGGTCTGAATGCACGACACGACTATTTCAGATCGCCTCTCCTCTGTGCGCTTGTTTGCAACTCCTCCAGCTCTGCAACATCAAGCTCAACGTCTCTCAACGGGGCTCGACGCTGCAATAGCCACAACACACACCAAAAGAATGAAAAAAACCTCCAAAGATTGACGGACAATTAGAGACTGAGAGGCGACGGCTCGAGCGTGTGATCTGTGAGAACTCCTCAGACATGCAAAGTGAATTTGGTTTACATTCGCCACGAGCAAGTACGAGTGGAAAGAACAGCTCCTCTCTGAGCGGGTTTTGATCTCCCTCAGTTGGACAAGAAAGCTCGCCAGGAGAACAAGAACGCTGCGTAGCAGATCGCCGAGGAGACAAATGATTACTCCAAAAAAAAGTATTGATTTTTATGTTGTTCTTGTTAGCTGAAAACTGAGCCGAGGCTCCCACAAATGACCACTTATCCAACCGAGACACTTGTAGAAAAGACAAACATAATGTGCTTGGCAACGTTTTTTCCCCCTTTCCTGTAAAAAGAGGTCAGATAGTTTGTGGCTTAACACAAGTGAATAAAACTTTCTCTTATTTTAATGTAGTGCCAGACATTTTCCCCCTCAGTCCTCTAAAAGTTTAAGTTTTTTTGTTTATTCACCAGTTCTGTTCGTTTTAATTCAATTCAATTAATTTGTATAGTGCCAAATCACAACAGAAGTTGTCTCAGTGCACTGAACAGAAACATTCACATACATACACTACCTGGACAAAAAAAAAAAAGTTGCCACCTGGATTTAATACGAGCCTCCTATTGGATAATTACTGCATGGGTGATTATTTTTCAGCTGCAACAAGTTATTTAACCCCAACTGGTGCAATTAGTTGCTTCTCATTTCTTAAACAACCATGTTGAAAGACACATTGTGTGGTTGTGGAAAATATGTCGGTCTGTTTGAGAAGGGTCAAATCATTAATTGTCATCAAGCAGAAAACAAAACATCTAAGGATATTGAAGAAACTACTAAAACTGGGTTAAGGACTGTCCAACACATTATTAAAAACTGGAAGGATAGTGGGGACCCATCGTCTTCAAGAAAGAAATGTGGATGAAAAAAAAATCCTGAATGATCGTGATCAGCAATCACTTAAACATTTGGTAAAATCAAATCAAAGAAAAACAATAGTAGCACTCAGGGCTATGTTTAATAGTGAAAGTAAGGTAATATCCACATGTACAATGTGAAGGGAACTCAAGGAATTGGGACTGAACAGCTGTGTAGCCTTAAGAAAACCACTAATCAGTGAGACTAACTGGAAGAAAAAGCTTCAATTTGCTAGGGAGCATAAAGATTGGACTCTGGAGCAATGGAAGAAGGTCATGTGGGTGAATGAGTCCAGATTGACCCTGTTCCAGAGTGATGGGTACATCAGGGTAAGAAGAGAGGCAGGTGAAGTCAGTGTTAATTTTGACAGCTATTTTTAATTTAGTTTTAGTCTTAGTCGTGTGACTAAAACATCATTTAGTTTTAGTCATTACTTAGTCATCAGAATTTTTTTTGTTTTAGTCTAATTTTAGTTGACAAATCAATGAAAACATTTAGTCGACTAAATCTACAGTCAATTAAGTCGACTAAGTTATACATAGTAAAAACTTTTCATCAATTCTCTGTAGTTACTAAAACAAAACAATGTTTTAACCATAATATTAATATTAATATGCAATACATACAACAACAAATAAAACTTTTTTCAAACATTATTTGTCTAACCTTGCTTTTAACAGTAAAACTACAAGCAGTACTTGAATCCAGTGTTAATTTTGACAGCTATTTTTAATTTAGTTTTAGTCTTAGTCATGTGACTAAAACATCATTTAGTTTTAGTCATTACTTAGTCATCAGAATTTTTTTGTTTTAGTCTAATTTTAGTCGACAAATCAATGAAAACATTTAGTCGACGAAAATAATTAGTCGACAAAATTAACACTGGGTGAAGTGATGCACACATTGGCCCTCATGCACGAACATGTTCGTATTTTTATCCTAAATTTCTCCTACTTTTGTTTGTACGAAGCGTTCGTACGAACATGCCACGTCAGATTCAACAAACTCTTCTATCCTCAGGAAAAGTGTGTAAATGGCTGCGCAAATATGATGAATCCCACCTGTTCTATTCACCTGCGCGTGCACGCGGAGAGGTTATTTACATAATTCCCACCCCTCAAAACACCATATAAGGCTACGTTTCCTGCCTCAGAGGCAAAACGTGTTCGTTCATAAAATGACAGCGAAAAGTAAAAAGAAGAACTCTACCGGTGCGGAGATTGAAGTTCTGCTCTCTGAGGTCAAGAAAAGAAAATCTGTCCTTATTAGCAGCGTCACTCATGGGAGTAAATGACCAACTAAAGCCAAAGAATGTTTGTTTATAAGAAATGTGGACCTTAAAATATACACGCGTCCTGGTGGCCCACTGGGTAAAGCATTGCACCGCTTATCGAGACCTCGTGGGTTCGATTCCCACGAGGTATGACTATTTTTTTTTCCTTCCTTCTTTAGATTATTTATTCATTCCAGATTAAAAAGGACTTTATGCTTCACTTCTTGTTGTATTGTAAATAGTTTTCTTGTGTTTTTTAAATCTGGAATGAATTAAAAGGAGAAAAAAAACCGTTGTCCCATGTGGGACTCGAACCCATAAGGTTCAAAACTGCGACGCAACGCTCTACTCATTGAGCTATCTGACAGCTATGGCTATGACAGGAGGAGGTCAATGTAAAGTCTGCGTTACCGAAGTCTGCGTTACCGAGACAAATTAAACTTAAATTAATTCATAATTTAAGTTGGTTTCAGTTTGAGATCTTCATATTAATATTGTAGTGTTAGAAAACGGCATTGATAACAAATTGATTTTAATTTAAATACTTTAATCCGTTAGTCATTATTACATTTAAAATTATAATTCGACTTCAAACAGAACCTATTGTCAAAAACAATTGTGGTGCGTGACTTTTTTAAACTCTAAATATTTTCTAAATAACGAAATATGAAGTTATTAGTGGAGAAATTCCGTCTGGATGACAGCAGACTGACGCTCCTAAAATATACGACAGGTCCGGACCACTCGTAAATTTTGTTCGTATCTGAAAAAAATCGTAGGATACGAAAACATTGTTGAATGCCACAAATGATCCTAAATCACTCGTACGCACAGTTTAAGGACAAATCTGTGCGTACGAACGGTTCGTGCATGAGGGCCATCGTGCCTAGTCATCAATAATATAATATAATATAATATAATAATAATTGTATTTAAAAGCACCTTTCAGGACACCCAAGGACACTTTGCAGCAAGAAAACAAATTGAAATATAAAACAAATAAAGAATATAAAATATAAAATAATATAAAATACATTTAGTAACGTTAATGATAAGCTAGTCTAAAGAGATGTGTTTTCAGGACAGTCTTAAACAGAGAAAGGCAGGTGGTGTTTCTAAGGTCTGGCGGTAGAGCGTTCCAGAGGTGAGGGGCAGAGCAGGTGAAGGCCCTGTTCCCCATGGTGGAGAGGCGGGCAGAGGGTACATGGAGGTGTAGCGAAGAGGAGGATCGGAGAGAGAGTGATGGGATGCAACGTCTTGGTGGAAAATGAATGCAACACTGGATGGAAATAGATCTTGTGATATTGCAGAAGCTTATCGGAGCAATGCTACAGTGAATGCATGCTGTAATCAAAGCTAAAGGCGGTCCAACAAAATATTATTGTGTGACCCAAAAAAGCTATGTCTGGTCCTCTGGCCATTCAAAAAACGTTTTGTTTTGTTTTGTATTTTGAATGTCCAGAGGACCAGACTTAGCTTTTTTTGGATTTTTCTACCTGGATTATTGAGCATGCATCAGGGTATTATTGTCTGACCTTTTTTTTTTTTGGTGGTGACTTTTTTTTTGGTTGACCAGGCAGTGTATAAAAGCCAATTAATAAAGTTCTCTATCTAAGGAAGTCAGCAGACTCCTTGAATCTTCACTTCATTGCAGTATCCCATCCTGAGCAAGCACAAAAGCAACTGTGGAAAGGAAAAACTCCAGGAAGAAACCTCCAGCTGAACCAGGCTCAGGATGAGCAGCCATCTGCTTTGCCTGGTTGGGTTTGAGAGAACACAAAGGAGAAACAAATGAACACAGAATGGCAGGTCCAGATGTAGGTGCAGTACCCCTACTGGAAGAAAGACAAAAACACATGTCACGGATAGAAATAATTATAAATACAAAACAGACTGAGTAAGTAAAGACAGTAGCAGAGTGAAGAAATGTGGTCAGTGTGTCCTCCAGCGGTCTAAGCTTATAGCAGCATAACTAAAGGATAACTCAGGAAACCCAAACCAACCCTAACTATATGATTAATCAAAAAGGAACTACTTAGACCTAAATAAGTCAAGGCTGATGCCTTTTGGACAGAAACTGGAAGTTGGTTCCACAAGAGAGGAGCCTGATAACTGAAAGGTCTTCCTCCCATTCTGCTTTTGGAAACTCTAGAAACCACAAGGTTATTAAATGTTAAATGTTTATTAAATGTTTATTAAATTTGTCCATTTTTTTTTTTTACAAAAGAAACAATACAAGACAATCTCATAATGATAGTGTACAAAATGTAAAAAAATGAAAGGTAGCAGAAAGAAGAATAAATCTTAAGTAAATCTTAAGTAAGTAAACCTGCAGTCTGAGAACAAAGTGCTCTGTTAGGAAAATATGGAATAATACGATCTGCAATATAATATGGAGTCAGGTTGTTGACAGCTTTATGGGTTAGAAGTAAGATTTTGAATTCAATTCTGACTTTGACAGGGAGCCAATGGAGAGAAGCTAAAACTGGAGAGATATGATCTCTTCTACTAACTCTCATTTACTCCCATAATTCAGTCATGTGGATGCAGATTCAACATATGTGATGTGATTGTGTTTATAACTTCTTGGATTTGATTTTAATTGCTTTTTGTTGAATTATTGTTGCCCGTACTTTATGTTATCTGTCTAAAACAGTTCTCACTTGAAAATGAGTCCTTGTGACTCAATAACTGTGTTTCCATCTATTTTCATTTCGAATTTTGAGCTAATTTTTGAAATCTCGCAAAAATGTAAATACAAATTAATGGAAAGCAGAAGTGTTTCCATCAACTGGCTTGAATCGCATCTACCGGGCCACGCACAGCGTCATTACGTCAGACGTCAGCGTCATTACGTCAGACGTCAGCGTCTCTGGACACAACAGACCTGCTTTGTTTTTACAGTGTTTCTTTTAAAAAAAATCACCATGGGAGAAAGGCTCGCTAACATTGTTAGCAGTTAGCAAAGTGCACTCTTTAATAACCACAACAGTTCTTTGGCATAAAAACGGCTTCTGATTGGACCTCAGTGAAACAAAATCACTCCATTTTAAACACTCGGCATTCACTGTACACTTTTTTCTTTGATAAACATGTTTTTACAGACGAGTTCGTAGGGCAAAGTATAAATAAAAGCATGTCAACGGTTAATTTGCCTCTAATACACGCCAGCATCTGTAGTGCGCCTCTACTGGGGAAATGCTGGAACTACAGGTAAAATGACACCAGTTTTTTTTTTCTATTAAATTCAGTTTTTTAAATATAATTTGAACCAGTGGCAATTTTAACCTCTTTTTGAAGCACCCCTAAATTTTACCACAGCACCCCAGAAAAATAAAGTACATTTTTCCATAATTTTGGACAATTTTGGTGGGCCAATTAAAAAGCCCAATGGACCATATATGGCCCGCGGGCCGGGTTTGCCCATGCCTGTTGTAACCTGTATAAATAAAGGTTGAATGAATGTGTGTGCAAATGTGCTGTCAGCCACAGATTTGCTATCACAAATGGATGAATACTCAAAGGATAAGAGCTACAAAGAAGGTGTTTTGATGCCAAGGTTGAAAAGTTATGACTAAAGTCGGTGAATCTGCTGAATATGATAAGGTTCTATGAGAACCAGCAGTTATTTCTGGTATTTTTCATGTGTCTGCGGTCAGCTGCTGAATATATAATGAACACTTTGCCCTGACAGGTTGTCTTTACCATTTAAGATGACATCCTCAATCAAGTTTTTTTGGTTTTAAAGGAGAAAAATCCACACTTTTAATTCAGTCGCAACTGGGCTAAATGTAAAGGAAATAAAATACACAACCCTTTTTTGTGTTTTACCATACAAAGTGCTTATCAAGCCATACTTTCTGTCTATGTTTAAATAAAATTGGCACATATTGCAAACCAGTTTCCAGCCATTTTCATGTATTACACTGATTAGAAAAAAAATCAGTGGATATTTTTTTACATCATAGAATACAGTAGACCCTCTATTATTGCAGGGATTACATTCTGGACACACCTGCAATAAGTAAAAAACCTGCAAAGTAGAGATGTTATATTTATTTTAGTATTTATGTATATATTAAGGCTTTATAATCCCTTCCAACACTCTTACAATGTTCTAAACAATGGGCCTCATGCAAGAACATGTTCGTATTTTTATCCTAAATTTCTCTTACTTTTGTTCGTACGAAGCGTTCGTATGAACATGCCACGTCAGATTCAACAAACTCTTCTATCCTCAGGAAAAGTGTGTAAATGAGCTGCGTACGTATGATGAATTCCACCTGTTCTATCCACCTGCGCGTGCACGCGGAGAGGTTATTTACATAATTCCCACCCCTCAAAACACCATATACGTTTCCTAGGACCAGCTAAAGCCAAAGAATGTTTGTTTATAATAAATGTGGACCTCAAAATATACACATGTCCTGGTGGCGCAACTGGGAACGCATTGTGCCGTTAGCTGCTCCTAACCTTATCTAGACCTCGTGGGTTCGATTCCCACAAGGTATGACTATTTTTTTTCCTTCTTTCTTTAGATTATTTATTCATTCCAGATTAAAAAGACTTTATGCTTTATTTCTTGTTGTATTGTAAATAGTTTTCTTGTGTTTTTTAAATCTGGAATGAATTAAAAGAAAAAAAAAAGTTGTCCCATGTGGGAATTGAACCCATAAGGTTCGGAACGACGAGCCAACGCTCATCTCACTGAGCTATCGGAGCTCTATGACTGCAACAGGAGGAGGTCAAGGTAAAGTCTGCGTTACCGAGACAAATTAAACTTAAATTAATTCATAATTTAAGTTGGTTTTAGTTTGAGATCTTCATATTAATATTGTAGTGTTAGAAAACGGCATTGATAACAAATTGATTTTAATTTAAATATTTTAATCCGTTAGTCATTATTACATTTAAAATTATAATTCTAATTCAAACAGAATAACCTATTGTCAAAAATAATTATGGTGCGTGATTTCTTTGGACTCAAAATATTTTCTGAATAACGAAATATGAAGTTATTAGTGAAGAAAATCCGTCTGGATAACAGCAGACTGACTGCTCGTAAAATATACGACAGGTCTGGACCACTCGTAAATTTTGTTCGTATCTGAAAAAAATCTTAGGATACGAAAACATTGTTGAATGCCACAAATGCTCCTAAATCACTAGTACGCACAATTTAAGAACAAATCTGTGCGTACGAACGGTTCTTGCATGAGGCCTAATGATTCTAAGTGCTCTAAAAAAGCACAGCATGTCATGATCAAAGTCAAAAGTCAAAGTCAAAGTCAACTTTATTGTCAGAACTGCAATATGTACAGGACATACACAGGGCCGAAATTGCGTTTCTCTCAGTCCCTCGGTGCAACAGTAACCATCTAAACACTAAACACTAAAACATTTAATAAACATAAGCATAAAATAGTAAAAGTGTAACACTGTCCTGAGTTTTTTCATAATAGTATAAAAGTATGAAAATTTACACCAACACTGAAACACCAAACACCCCTAAAACACCAAACACCCAATGAACATAAGCATAAAATGAAATAATAAAAGTGTAATACTGTCCTGAGTTTTTGCATAGTAGTATAAAAAGTATAAAACGTATATCTATAAAATAAACTGAAGTTTCTAGCGTTGACATTTGCAAAGAGTGGCACAGCAGCATATGAGTTAATGTACACAGTACATGTATATGTATGAGGTAGTTGATGTTGGTATATAGGCAAAGTGGCATATGAAGTAAGGCACATAAGGCACATTTGGCATCCTTAGATAAGGCTAGTCAGAGAATGCTGTATATGTATCTGCAGTAGTGTAGATAAAAGTAGTGTAAATGTAAACAGTAATAATAAATGTAAAGCAGTAGTAATAAATGTAAACAGTATTAATAAATGTAAACAGTGAATGTAAACAGTAGTATGACTATAGGCAGTAATGTAATACAAACATTAGTGCAAATATGAAGTAGTGCAAACTGAATGAGCACATGACCGAGAGTTTAGTGAATAACCCGTTTGATGACACAGAGTCCAGTGTTAAAATCTTTGTGTTGAGTGATAATGTGTGAGAAAGTTTTTTGTGTTAAGGCAGTTCAAATGGGAGGGGAGGCAGAGCAGGCAGAGTGTTTAGCATTCTGACTGCCTGATGAACAGAGCTGTCTCTCAGTCTGCTGGTTCGAGCCTGGAGACTCCTCAGTCTCCTCCCTGATGGCAGCAGTCTAAAGCGGCTGTGTAGTGGGTGTGTGGGATCACCTGCCATGCAG
>JBBPBX010115026.1:0-10260 GCA_038048925.1 Garcialebias charrua
CTGCCTGCTCTGCCCCCCCTCCCATTTGAACTGCCTTAACACTAAAACTTTCTCACACATTACCACACAACACAAAGATTTTAACACTGGACTCTGTGTCATCAAACGGGTTATTCACTAAACTCTCGGTCATGTGCTCATACAGTTTGCACTACTTCTCATACTTGCACTAATGTTTGTATTACATCACTGCCTATAGTCATAATACTGTTTACATTCTCTGTTTACATTTATTAATACTGTTTACTTTTATTACTACTGCTTACATTTAATTACTACTGTTTACATTTACAGTACACTACTCTAATATCTACACCACTGCTGATACATATACAGTGTGCTCTGAACGGTCTTATTTAGGGATGCCCAATGTGCCTTACTGCATATGCCACTTTTTGCCTCTATAACAACATCAACTACTACCTCATACATATACTGTGCACATTAACTCATACGCTGCTTTGCCACTTTGCAAATGTCAATGCTAGAAACCTTTAGTTTATTTTAGTTATACTTTTTATACTCTTTTTTTATACTAGTATGCAAAAACTCAGGACAGTATTATGTTCATTAAATGTTTAATGTTTTAGTTTTAGAGTTGGTGTAAATTTTCATACTCTTATACCACTATGCAAAAACTCAGGACAGTGTTAGTTTTACTATTTTATGCTTATGTCTATTATTATATGTTTCAGTGTTTCAATGTTTAGATGTTTACTGTTGCACCGAGGGACTGAGAGAAACGCAATTTCGGTCCTGTGTATGTCCTGTACAGTACATATTGCAGATCTGACAATAAAGTTGACTTTGACTTTGACTTTTTCTGGCATTTCAATTTATATAAGAAAAGTAATATTAAAGTCCAGCAGTAATGATATCACATAGCCCAACCCCAAATTAAATAGAATTAGCCTACAGTAAAATTATGTACTGTATGATATTTTTGTAGTTGTATGGGTTCAAATTTTATTTTGACATGACATGACAGATCCACCGCTGGACACATCAGAACTCCCACTCGGGTACTGGCTGAACCATCAAATTATGTACCCGCATCCAGTGATGGAGAAAGTACTTAAACACTGCATTTAAGTAAAAGTACAAATAAACAGACAAAAATGTACTCTAGTAAAAGTAGAAGTACCACATTCATGTTTTTATTTAAGAAAAAGTAAATAAGTACTTGCTTACTTAAAGTATTAAAGTAAAAGTACTTGCTGAACGTATTACCTAATGCAATGGTCTACAATACCATTAAGTGTGCATACCGTATGTATATTTTCTGTAATACATTAATAGTGTTGTGTCATTTTAATGAACAATGCTGCAGATAATACGTTTTTATTGTGTATACTCTATGAAACAGTTCAATCTTGGACTTCTGTGCGTCAGAATTTCAGGGATGACATGCAGAGGTAAATGTCATTAAGCAACAAAAAAGAGGAACGATTATACCTTTGAAAGTTTTTATTTGACACAAAGCAAAAGCAACATGTCATTTTAACTGCAGTAAACACGTTTAAGTAAAAGTTGTCTGAAAAAAGGAGCATCAGATCTAACAAAGTAACAGGCTCTGATCATTTCAACTCCAGTTTGTCATCAACTCTAGTTAAAATACTGTCTAGTCCAGTGTTTTTCAACCACTGTGCCTAGGCACACTAGTGTGCCACGAGTGATCGTCAGGTGTGCCTTGGAAATTATCAAAAAAGCCCCCCCCCCTACAACCTCTTTAAATTTAAGACCACATTGTTGTGGTACTGTTCGGTATTTTTGAAGACATGTTAAGTGCAATTTGAAATAAGAAATATAAAATATGATAAAAATAAATGTTTGTGTTTATTTCATTCCTATTCCAGACACTTTGATAAGAATGACTATATATTTAATATAGGCGGATACATACGTACATACATATCTATGTTTACAATTTTGGTTGGTGGTGTGCCTCGGGAATTTTTTCAATGAAAACACTGCCTTGGCTCAAAAAAGGTTGAAAAACACTGGTCTAGTCAACCTTGTACAATAGTGAACAATATTTTAACTTCCTGAAATGATTTTCAAAACATGGACCTGAGTGTTGAGTCATTTGGAGACATCTCTTGTCTCCTAACATCCCATGAACTGACACATTTTAATATTGCAGCAAGAATTTCTTGTTCAAGTTCAGAAGAAGTTGGTTTTCAGTTTTTTTTAGACCAGTCTGTCTCTTTTGGGTGAGAAAATCTGTCCTGCTGTACTGAACAGTCTTTCAATAACCTTTCAATAATCTTTCAATTAGGCCATGGGTGGTGCGTATCTTCTGGCTGACTCTCCACGATTGAATCCATTTTGGGTGTGTTGCGGGTGCTCCCAGCTCTGTGACGTATATACTGTACTAGAATATACAAAGTATGTCACTGGCCCAGCTTTTGTTGAGATGGGTCTAATGTTATCTTCCCACTTTGCAGTGATTCAATGGACCAACTCCCCTCTCGACATCAGTTATGAATGAACAAATCAAAAAACTGCAACGTGAATGTAACTTGGAACACCACACATTATAGAAATGTAGTGTATTAGAAAGTACAGATACTTCATGTAAAATGTAGTGGGGTAAAAGTCGAAAGTACCCAAATTTAACTCTACTTAATTAAAGTGCAGCACTTGAAAATTTACTGAAGTACAGCACCAAAGTACTTATACTTAGGTACATCCCACCACTGCCCACATCTGTTCACACTGGTGAAATGCAAATGTATTTTTTATGCATGCCACCATCATCTTTCCCTTGTGAGCGAGTATAATAATAATAATAATAATGCCACATTTTGTCATCTGTGTATGTTTCCATACAAGACGAAATTTGTCTCTGCATTTAACCCAGTCACCACCAGGTGGGGCAGTGGGCACCTATAGAAAGCGCCCGGGGAGCTGGGGATGAGGTGTGCTGCTCATACACACCACAAGGTGTGCAGTGACCGGGGTTCGAACCTGGGTCTTTCGGGTCCCAAGTCGACTGCCCTGCCTCTACACCATCTTGGCCCATGTGTGGAGAATTTGTGAGCAAAAGAAGAAACTGGTTAAGTCCTAAACAGTTGAAAAATTGCTGTTCTTCAATAAATGTCTTTGATAGTTCCCAATCTTTGCAGTTTTCTACAGGGAATCTGGATTTGTGGTCGTCATTTCATTGCTATTTCTAACAAAGCTAAAGACCCTGACTCTGTCGTAGTAACACAAGCACACCAATACCATGCCAGTTAGGATTAGACATCCTCTGCAGCAATGCACATTCTTTATTTTTGTCTTTATTTGAAAATAGAACATGTAAACACCAACAACTTTTTAAACCAAATAGTCCAAGTTAGATCTTATAAAGTTGCTACATAACTGAAACATTTTTTTTTACCAGAGTAAAGTAACTTTTTTAACACTCTTTGTTAAAGTTCTTACTGGTGTGTGCAGTAAAAGCAGACGGTCTGATTTGACTGCAGTGTTGCAGGTGGCCAGGAGAGGTCACTGTAACAGAAGCTTCAAAAAAATGAACCAATTTTTTTAAAATTTCTTCGGTGTTCAGTGTTTCGGTGCTTCATAAACACTTCATTTGCTCATCACTAGCTCCAAGCACATTATACTGTTTCTGTTTGATTTCTGTTTGTGTTTATGGTGAAAAAAAGAAGCATCATTACATAAATATAGAAAAAGTGAGTGTGCAGTTGTGATGATCTGTGATTTGTGTTTAGATTTTGAGATCCTTGTCTTTTAGTTTTGTTTTCTTTGTCATCTTTTCAGTCTTCCTAGTGTGCGTTCCTCCACGCAGTCAGCTCCTGCCACTCTCACCTGTGCCTCATTGTCTTTCCCCAGGTGTCCGTCATTGTGTCTCGTTCAGCGTCTTTGTGTTTCCTCCTTGTCTGTGGATTGTGCTTCCCACAGCCTGTCATGTTCTGTTCCTCCATGTTTCCCTGCACTCATGAAAGTTTTGCTGCCACGTCAGCTTTTGTTTTTTGTTTTGTTAAATAAATCTAATTGTCTTTATTTTACCTAAAAAGGAGAAGGTTTGAAGTGTTCT
The DNA here is from genome assembly GCA_038048925.1 of Garcialebias charrua. NCBI lineage: Eukaryota > Metazoa > Chordata > Actinopteri > Cyprinodontiformes > Rivulidae > Garcialebias > Garcialebias charrua. The sequence goes on from JBBPBX010115026.1 coordinate 4,046, forward strand.
CCAGAAAATTATCTGGTTTAGAGCGGCAAGGTATGAAGATGTGTTCCCATTAAAGAACACGGAGACAGATACTGTATCCAGCTTTGGGTGATTTACCGTGTTTCTGAAATAATAATAATACAAAAAACTTTTAATTAAATTATTACTATAGGAAATACATACATAAGGTGAACTAGGGTGGCAAAGGACTATATTCAATAATAAACCAATATAAAGTATACAGACTGGGAAAATAATCCAGGCTGGGAATTTGATACCATCCCAGGCCACCACCGCCTGATTAGCACAAACTACCAAGTTGAGCACAATTTGAATGCATGCAGTCTGCACATGTCATCAACTGAATACCTACAATATAAATGTTTCTGCTGTGGTGCAATAATCCATCCTCAAATCAAATAAACTGAAATTGTGTTGCCCTGCATTTTGCTATGCATAAGCTCTTTTAAACTCACTAGGAATATGACAATCCGTCATAGTTTCATACAGCAAATGAGAGGTACACAAGTGGCACACTACAGATGTGCCGGTTTGTTTTTAATCACATTAAACAATTGTTTTTATCTAAACAATCTTTTACTCACTTTTGTAAAAAAAAAAAAAATCATAAAAAACATAATAAGAACCACAAAAAGGTTAAATCATTTCATCTAGACTAGTCTCTTTAAGGGAGAAACGTTTTGTCTACCATCCAGAAGACTTCATCAGTCAGTGGCCTGCCAACCAGATCTGTCCTTTTGTTGTTGTTGTAAGAACCACTTTTCACCACTACTACCAGTACACAAACAGGTGACGCAAGTGATCACCACTCTCAGCTATTCTATCAATAATATCCTCTTTGTCCATTTCCATCAGAGTCTCTTTCTCTGTTGCCATCAAAATAAATGCTTCAAGGTTCTCTTGAGTGAGGCAGGTTTTTAGGTGGTTCTTCACCAACTTCAGGGTGGAGAAGTTACTCTCACAGGCAACCTGAGTGATATATAGTGATGAGGAACTTGTAGCCCAAACCAATGACATGATACGCATCAGTGAGCAGATTGTATTGTGAAAGGAGTATAGAACTGCCTATTGGGCAGTTTTTACATGTGGGACAACTTCTGATCAACAGCTCCACACTTCCATCAGTGGCCCTCCATGCATTTGTGTGTTTCAAAGCTAGAAGCAGTGCTCCTGATGTTGTAGTTATCCAGTGGTGACTGTTTCAATCTGTGCACAGCTGATCAGTTAAGTCTGCAATCTAAACACTGGCACGTCCACCTATTTCCAGCAGGCATTTGCTGAGCTCTCATGACAGTGTCTGGAAGGCCTTTCTCCCTGATATAGAATAGAATAGAATAGAAACAGCCTTCATTGTCTCACGGATGGGAAATCCCAGAGTAACAGCAGCAACAGATAAAACAAGTTCACACAAAAATACCTAAAATTGTTAAAATAATATATAAAAAGCAAGAGAAACAATATCAATAATAATGTTCAATATGTATTGGAATATTATTATATAATATAGGGCAGCACGGTGGCACAACTGGTAGAGTTGCTGCCTCTCAGCAAGCAGGTCCCCGGTTCAAATCCCGGTCCGGGGGCCTTTCTGGGTGGAGTTTGCATGTTCTCTCCGTGCATGCGTGGGTTTTCTCCGGGTGCTCCGGTTTCCTCCCACAGTCCAAAAACATGCATGTTAGGCTGATTGGTAACTCTAAATTGACCCTGGGTGTGAGTGAGACAGGTCCCTCTTGTAAATGAGTCCCCGTGGCTCAACGAGGCTAGCCTGTATAAATAAAGGTTGAATGAATGAATGAATGAATATTGAGAATGGCGGACTATTTACAGAACAGTAGTCTAGGCAGAGTGTGTTTTAGCAGAGGTCAGCATGTATTTAATCCTTATTGAGTTTGTTGGGAGCAGTGATGGTTGTAGAGTCTAACAGCTGCTGGGAGGAAGGACCTATCCGGGATATCCAGGAAACATCCTGATGGCCTGATGATGTTGCGCTTTAGCCCACAGAAGAACATCATCAGGCCAGGACTTGGGCTATACTCATCTCCAGGCCAGCGGTCACTCTTTCAGGGATGAAGATGTTCACTGTGCCCTGTTTACACGGACACGGTGGGGGGAAACGTAGGTTTCTGCTTATGTTAATTAGAGGAAAAGATCTGCGTTGACACGGACAAATTCTGTGTTTACATGCATCCGCAGGAATATCCTCTGCCCTCCTGAATCTGCTGTAGTTACCATGCCAGGTCATTAGATGGTGCTGTGAATTTTTGAACCTTCACCTAATGTGCATGCGTGCTACCTCAGTCTGCTTTCCTCTGGGGCTAAAAGTTTAGCTAACAACAACTTAACAACAAGTTAAAGCTGGAATTTGGATGAGTCAACAGATTTGACGCCAAGTGGGACCCGCTTCATCTAACAAGCTGCACACCAGTCGCTGAGTGGACCAGAACCGAGTGACAATGTCGGACTTTAGTCTGTGATAATCAGCTGATTTACAGCAGGTGAATCAACGTTCTTAATAATGTTAGCTTGCTTACTTTGATCACACAACAACCAACTGAGTTTTTATTTTTTTCTGCGAGGTCGAGGAGCTGTCATTCCACCAGGCAGACCGGTTTGGACGTGGGTCCAGTGTCCAGGATGAAAACAGAGCAGAGTCCAGTTCATGAACATAGTGACAGTTCAGTTAATGTGTTTTTAATAGTGTTCAGTTTACTTCTCAGTGTTTGTGTGACATACAGTTTGTGGTGTTGAATAAATAAATGCAAAATAAACCTGGTGTCTTCATTTTCAACTTTAATAACACGCAACATGATATGCATCGTTTAAATCACGTAACTTGAGTCCAGATGGCTTCATTTAGCTCAGATAACTTTATATATCTCCAACGCTAACATAAATACTGTTTATTATTGTTAAACTGTTATTATTTACCACATTTAGTATGTTATAGTGCAGCTTGTCATGTAAAATATCCGCATGCCTTGTTCAATAAACAGTGATATTAGAACTGGATCAGACTGTGTCTCTTCCAACACAGATGCTACATTCAGGTGTAGATTAAATAAATATGAGACTCAAAATATATTCCATCAGTTGTAGTTCAGAATGCGGTGTGTGTCCGCAGCCATTGTTGATAGAAATGCCATCTGTCTGCGCACGCGTGCGTACGTGCGCGCATGTGGTTCAGACAAAAGCTCAGGGGGAGATGTTTATGTTATCAACGGGGTGTCAGCGAAAAACCTCCACTTTAAGAGATGGATTCAGAAACAGTGGCGGTTCCTCAGTTAACCACCAGGGGGGGCTATTTTCTCAAAAATGAAAAAATAACGTTTCAAGTTTTTCTGGTGTTTATTTATCAAATGCAGATTAAAACTAGGCCAACAGTACAATGAAATGCTCAGATTGAGAACCAACAATTTAACTCACTAAAACAACAAAGAACAAACAAAAAAAAAATACTAAAGCATGCAATAAAGGTACAAAAATAAAGTACCTACAAATGAAAAAGTAATACAAGGTCCTACAAACATAGTAAAAAACAACATGGTAGAATTTCAATGGTGCAACAGGATGTATTTAAATGAATAAGTAGTTCAAGGTTGTAATTTAAGCTACTTAGATGTTATTACTGTTTTTCTCTTACATTTTATTGGTGGATGTAACTGGGACCCTGTGTACATAATCTTGTTTCATCACATGTACCACATGTGGTGCAAATGGCAATAAAGATTCTCTGACTGATTTTGTGCTTTTCAATTATGCTAAATATGAAAGGGTGGGTTTTGGCACCTTTCTCTTCCATATGAATAATAAAATATTGGGCATGGACAATATTTATTTTTCCTGGTATTCAAGAGGATAGGGAAATGGCTAGTCAGCTTTCTAATTATTTAACATCTAACAATTTATGAGTATATGTGTACATTTAATAGCAACAATTCAAATTGACATTGTAATTAGAAAGATGTAGTGCTCCTCACTTTTTCAAAATACAGAACTAATATGATGAAAAACATTGTACGGTAAAAGACATGCATTTAGCTGCTCACCTCTGTAGCTGCTCACCTCTGTAGCTATCCTCTGTAGCTATCCTCTGACGTTCACCAGGGCCCAGTGTGCGGCGTTTCTTAGCCATCTGGGATACACTGCCACTGTGTTCGCCACAAATAGTAGGGAGTGAGTCTCTGCAGGACCATAAGAGAACAGTGTTCATATTTTAGTCACCAGGTAAAATAACAAGAAATGTGAAGTAGTTCAATCATAAGACATTAACAAAATACTGTATCAGTAATATTAAACAGCACAACATACACATTAATTTCAATTTACCGGTACCTGATTTTTTGAATGTGGTCTGTGAACTGCTGCATGATTCTCTGAACAAAGACTGAGTCGATGGTCCGCTTCTGGAGTTGGTTGTAGAGAATGTCCACATGAGGCATGACCAGATGGAACAGTTTCAGGAAAAAGCTGAAGCTATCATCCTCCAGCAGCCGAACAAAGCCTCCAGCTTCTCTAACAGTGGTAGGATCAAACTGTCCTGAGTCCCTGATGGTTTCAAAACACTGGAGCAGTTTTTCTTTGTGTTCAAAAACAGTGTTCACAGCTCGGCTGTGGAAGTTCCACCTCACTGTGCTTGCTCTTGGAACTCTGTGGGCCACCACTTCATCGAGAATACTGGTTCTCTTTGGCGATCTTGAAAAAAAGCCGGAGAATCCAGCCAGGTCTGAGAAGAAAATATTCACTTTTGAGATATGGGAAGTCACCTGCTGCATGATAAGATTAAGCTGGTGAGCATAGCAGTGATATATATATAGTGTGCATTTACATAGACATCTTGGATCTTCTTCTGTACACCACCTGTGGCTCCTCTCATGACACTCGCACCATCATATGCTTGTGAAATGAGCTTGCTCTTCTGGTCATCAGGGAGAATGGAGCTCAACCTTTCCAGAATAAAAATAATAACCTTTCAAATAATTATATAATCACTGTTTCATAACATGAAAAATTCAAACTATTTAATGCTTAAATCTTTCTGCTACTTGATTTATTTAAGTTTAGTGTCTTTGAAACAACAGCACAACTTATAATGAAACTAAAGTTTAACTAAACTAAACTAAAACTAAAGTTTATTTATTCATTCAGATTTATTCATCAGAAAATTTGCAACTGCTGCTAAACGAAACGAGACAAAAGTTAACTAACACAGACAGACACTCTGAGGAGTAAACAGTTCATGAGCTGAAGATGAACAGACAGGAGTCATCTTCACACATTCGGGTTTATAACTAGCAAGTAGCAACTTTTATAATGTTGCAGACAGTACACCACAACCATGAGCACAGCTACTAGCTACTGTGACTGACTGCAACAACCACCGTCCCACACACACCACCATGTCCCGAACACAGATGAAAACAGCTCAAACTTTGCTCATGTGTGCTCAGCGATTTATTAAACTCACTAATTATTACTTGCTTACCTGTGTAGAAAAGGCACCATTAATAATTACAGCTGTTTCAACGTCGCTACTCGCTAGTTGTCCGTGTGATGATCAGGTCTGACTGTAAACAGAGGGAATCCCCCGCTCCCCCCCCTCCTTGGCTCGAACCGGAAGTGCTGTCGATCCGTGGCATAAGAGACAGTCCAGGCTCGAGGGCGGGGGAAAATGCGACCTGTACAGTCCAAAAGTTTTGTACTGATGGGACATAAACTACGGCCGCTAGCGGCGGCTAGTTATAATTAGATTCAATGGAAAAGCATGGGAAAAGCCCCCAGGCGGCGCCGAGCGGGGAAACCGGAAGTACGTCACTCACAATCAGAAAACGTTTTTTGAAACAAACAAAACAATCATTACTCATAAAATATTTATCCTACACAACTAAAAACATATATGCATGCATTTCGAAATATTTTTATTTTATTATTTCACTTTTATAAAAAAAATATATATATATCTTCAAATGGTGAAGAAGAAAAGCTGCAGTTCCAAGGAGGAGCGGCGCCCCTAGCGCCCTCTAGTGGCGGCCGCCACTGTTCAGAAACCTCCGGATTCAAAGAGGGGGGCCAGTGGTGTCATGTAAATGATCAGCAGAACCGAAGAGAGAAAGCTACGGTTTCACTCAAAATATGCGTTGTGTAAACGGCCCCTCAGTGACACCTGAGTGAGTCCGGCGCAACAGCGGCTTGTTTAAAATAATAAAGCGCAAACCGAG
>JBBPBX010115027.1:0-10260 GCA_038048925.1 Garcialebias charrua
GAACTCCCATGCATTCATCCATGCATCCAGCAGCAACAAAAACATGTCAACCATGAAACATGATCACCTCTCTTTGAGCAGCAGCTGTTAACATCAAAATGCAGCAAATGATAAGGAACTCCCATGCATGCATCCATCCATCCATCCATGCATCCAGCAGCTGCAAAAACATGTCAACCATGAAACATGATCACCTCTCTTAGTGCAGCAGGTGTCAACATCAAAATGCAGCAAATGATAAGGAACTCCCATGCATTCATCCATGCATCCAGCAGCAGCAAAAACATGTCAACCATGAAACATGAACACTTCTCTTTGAGCAACAGCTGTTAACATGTTGCAACCATCATGTTTTTGAAACCAGTGCAGTCCATGTGGTGTTGGTGTGCAGTCCATGTGCATGAAAAAGTCCATGAACTCTAAAAAAGCTAGAAGCAGCAGAAAAAGGAAACAAGGAAACAAAATGTCCTTACTTTGACTGAAGTGTAGGTAGACACTGATGTTTTTCTCAAGTTCAAACCTGGATCAGATGGAACTGCTTAGCCAGTGCTCAACCATGAATGATGGGAGCATTTTAGGCCAGGTGTGAGCTCAGCTTTGCTTGCTTTTCTCTCTCTCGCCGAAACTCAACAACGTGGTCAAGATGGCGCGTCCCTTTAAATAGTCCGGTAGGGTTGCCCCACCCCTACTCAAGGGTCACGCGCACTGTCATGCGCAAACACTCAAGGCACTGTACCCCTCCCCCACCTTGCCGCTTGCCGTAGTGTCGCACTTTTTTTGCCGTATCTCGATTACATACTTCTAATGTACCTCTGTCGTAAGTCCGTTTTTTCGGTCGTATGTCGACGGCATTCTTTCAAAGAGGCAAATCGTAAGTCCGCGTTGCCGTAGGTCGCAGATGTCGTACCTCGAGGGTTACCTGTACTGTAAATAAATGTTGAATCATTATTTGGTTAACAAGATCCATGTGTTTTGCAGGTGCCACACTATGATGTAGAAGTTCCAAGGCGAAAGGTGAAGTCTCTACGGACTACCAGCTCAGCCTTGCTGGTTGGAATGCAGTGCTCATCTACAGGAGAGAGTTATTGGCCAACTGAAGTCTGACTGGGAGGCAATCAGTGGGGTCATAAAGACGTGGAGTCAAAGCCTTTGGACAACACAAAGCTTGATACTTGGTGAGTGTATATAATGCAGGACAAAACTCATTCTAAAATCCATTCCTAATGTTTTTCTCGTTTTATGAACAAATTACTGTAATGCTCCGTTCATGGTTTATGATGCAGATTCTGATACAATCACCTAAAAATGCCATTCACTGATACCATATGGATTGGATTTGGTTATGTGCTCTATAATAAAAAAAAAGTTTACAATCAAAGTTAAATGCAGGTTATTATTCGTAGTTGTTAAGTCAAAAATATCTGAGAGCATAACTTTTTTTTTTAAAGGGAACCACAATTACTTTTACATTAGACTTTAACTGATAAAATTTTATTTTAACTGTAAAATAATGACTGTAAAAATACTGTAGGGTGTTTAGTTTTGTAAATTTTTAAAGTATATTTTAACATGTGTATATTTTAACACATTAAAATATATTTTAAAAATTTACAAAACTAAACCACCCTACAGTATTTTTACAGTTAAAATAAAAGTTGATCAAATAAATTCTCTTGTACGTCTACAAATCACTGAACAGCCTCGCCCCCGCCTATCTCTCGGATTTGATACACCCATATGTCCCACCACGTGCTCTGAGGTCAGAGGACCAGGTACTTTTAAGAGTTCCAGTAACTCGCTTGAAGCGCAGAGGTGACAGGGCCTTCTCTGTAGCAGGCCCAAGACTCTGGAACGAGTTACCTCTGTCAGACAGGCCCCCTCCCTTGCAGTTTTCAAATCCCGGTTAAAAACTCACTACTACTCTGTTGCTTTCAACACCAGATGATTTGTATTTGATTGTTTTATTTATGGTCTGCAATGTTTTTATGTCTTTTGTGTTGTACTTCACTGTGTGTGTTGCCTGTTGTTTGTTTGTTTGTCCAGCACTTTGGTGTGGACTTGTTCCTGTGTAAAGTGCTTTACGAATAAAATGGTATGGTAAAGTGAAATGCTAAAAGTAATTGTGGTTCCCTTTAATAATTTATTGTTTATCACTCGTGAAACCTAGAGACATATTTTAAGGATAAGTTTGATGTGAGAGTGATTACACTGATGATAGAATGGTATAACATTGGAGTAATTTATTATTTTTTTTTTTCAGTCTACACCAAGGCAAAGTTCCCTGACACCACCATGCAAGATGTGCGAAGAGTCCTAAGAAAAAAAATGCAACAACATAAACTATGCCAAACAACTACCGGTGAAGTTTTTTTTTTCTTATCTCTCCCCCCCCCCAAAAGATGTGAAGATGCCTTCTGAAAAGGAAAGACTTCAGTTTCCAGTTGGAGACACTATTTTTGCTTTGTTTAAGCAAATGCACATTTTACATTGTGTTCTGGACTTTATGTTTACACCTTGAAATGCAAATGTGCACCTTTTCCTTTCAATTTTTAAAACTTGGAAGGGGTTCATTTTAAACACTGCTGTTTTGTAGACTGTTTTTATAAACTGTTTTTGAGCTGCACCTTAATTTTATATAAAAATATTGAAGTTCTCAAGGCCTTGTTTTATGACTTTGTAAACACATCTTTCAGAATACTTTAGAAAATAAATGTTAGCATATAAATAGTATTGTGCAAGTATTGTTAAGCAAATTTACAAGTGTAACCTAACAATTACAATGACAACATGGTATTAGTTTTAGAAATTCAAAAATTTAACTTAAATGATAAACTAAACTGTAAACTAAGTCATTTGGGAGTATATAAAAAGTATACTAGTGGTACTTTAAGTATACTTCAATAAACTAAAATATGAACTTGAAGTACACTATAAGTACATTGGAAGTCTAATTAAAAGTGTACTACTAGTATACTTTAAGTATACTAAAATGGGCCAATTTAGTCCCAAAAAAGTATATTGTAAGTAAACTGCGAGTATACTTAAAAGTACACTTGGAGACATATACTTTATATACTTAAGTATAATTAACAACATATACTTAAAGTATACTTCTTTTTGGTAAGGGCTTTCAGGACACCCAAGGACACTTAACAAACCAATTCAGTTCAAACATTATCAGTGACAAATTGAAATATAAAATACATAAGGATTATATAATATAAAATACATTTAGTAAAGTTAATGATAAGCTAGTCTAAAGAGATGTGTTTTCAGGGCTGTCTTGAACAGAGAAAGGGAGGTGGTGTTTTGAAGCTCTGTCCTCGTGCTCAATAAACTTATGATTCGTGTAATGCCCTAATTCACTATAATCTACTGTAAGAAATATATTACCTGACACAAAGTGTGCAGAGCAAATTCGGATGTTGCTCAGTGTTTTTCAATCCAAGTTCTGGTTTAGGCTGGCAGCCACAGACGTCGACGTTCCTCTGATAATTGCTGAGTTACTTCACCTTGATTTGTGATCACGAGTGGTAATCTGTAAAACTGAAGGTTTTTCTCTCGATCTGACCGATTGTGGCAGCCATGGACACGACAATAATTCACCATTTCTTGATTTTGTGTGACAAGACGCGACGCACAACTGCACAGCTATGTCGCCAAGATGGATACTGCCGGTATATTTCCGGGGTTGATGACGAGCCGTGAAAGGGGTCTATAGGACCATTGCTTTGGCATTTCTGCAGGTGAAACGGTGACAACTTTTTAGAGTTTGTCTGAGACGCAGCTGGAGAGGACGCTGGCGTGATGTCGCCGCTTCTCCACGCTAAATAGTTATTTTACTGCTGCTATTTTTTTGGACATTTTTTAGGACATTTATCTGGACTTATTTTGCTCAGTGGTTTTTTTAATAAGGACTTTACGGACAGCTTAGTTAGTACTTCCTAACCGGAATGTTGGGCTGTCTGCCTCCTGTCACTGCAGTTTTTGTGTTTTGCTTACCTGCTGCCTCTGTCAACCTCCTGTGTCATCTGGACTGTTCTGGACTTTCTCCTGTGCTCCTCTTCAAGTGATGCTCAACCGAGTTACATCTCACTGCTTCTTGGTTATTTCTCTCGGAGCCGTGGGTCTGCTGTTAGCGGCTAGCTCTGTGCTAGCTTCCCCCGGTTTGGCTGGTGCGATGTTGACCTACTCCGCTTCGCAGCTGCTTGGACTTAACAACTGCTCCATTCCACCTTCTGTTTCCATCATCAAACAACTGGGACTTCTGCGTAGACCTCGTTACATCCATAGAGGCTCGCGAAGGAAATCCATTTATTCTCGCTCTGAATTGATTCTGTCCGGGAGACGTGTCGCACCTCAACTACGTCATCAGAACGCTGCGTCTGTAGTCCCTTGTAGTCCACAGCGCCCAAAGTGGCAAGGAAAACGTGGAGTGGACTTCAGTCTGCTGAAACCGGTTCAAAAGGCTCCTACACCAACCAGCATTAAAATAGAACTTTTCAATGTACAATCACTATCGAACAAATCATGTTTAATTCATGATCACATTCTGGAGAAGGACCTGGACCTCATGTGCCTCACAGAGACTTGGCATCAACCGGATGTGTTCAGTTCTCTGAATGAAGCTTGTCCCTCTGGATACAATTATCTGCAGAGAGCCCGCTGCACTGGCCGCGGTGGTGGTCTGGCTGTAATCTACCGCAGTAATTTAAAATTGTCACATCTGTCTTCTCATAATTTTTCCTCTTTCGAATGTTTGGCCTTCAACTTCAAAGCCCCACTCCTGATGAACGTTATATTGATTTATAGACCTCCCAAACCGCATGTTTCATTTAACTCAGAAATGCATGACCTCCTCACCTTTTTCTGCACCTCCCCTGTAAAAACTATTTTTCTTGGCGATCTAAATATCCACATGGACAATTCCTCTTCCCCTCTGGCTACAGATTTTAAGTCTCTTTTGGAATCTCTCAACCTCACCCAACATGTGGACGCCCCTACGCACAACAGGGGGCATACTCTGGATTTGGTGATTACAGACACTGTACTCATCAATAACTTGTCTGTATATGACCTGGGTGTCTCAGACCACAGGGTCATCTCACTGGAAGTGCCTTCTTCTTCGCCTACTTCAAACCCAAAACGACCTATCCAGTTCCGTGACTATAAAAACATCTCCCCTGATGTTTTGTCTGCTGATCTTCACGCCCTGACCGACGACAATCACTCATCTGCAGATGACTCTGTGAATTATTACAACCAATCTCTCCAGGAGCTTCTGGACCTACATGCTCCCTTGAAGACAAGACTGGTGTCTTTCTACCGTTCAGCCCCTTGGTACACTGGTGAGCTGCGCAGGATGAAGGCAACTGGCCGTGCTATTGAGAGACGTGTAAAATCATCTGGTCTCTCGGTACATAAGCAAGCGTACAAAGAACATCAGAAAGCATACGCCTATTCTCTTAAAGAAGCACGCTCCAAATATTATTCCAACATCATCAACACCTGCCCTGGAAACTCTAAACAGCTCTTCACCACAATAACTCATCTGCTTAATCCCATTAAACAAACTCACGAGGTCTCTGTTCAAAAATGCGACCTGTTCCTTTCATCATTTAAAAACAAAGTTGACACTATCAGATCCCAGCTCCACAACCTCCCTGATCTTAGTGTGCCATCTACCCGTCTGCTTTCTGGGACCCTGAGCAGCTTTGATGAAGTTGTTCAGAGTGAGGTAGAGACCATCCTCAAGAAAATGAAGCCTTCATATCTCATAAAATCCAATCACTCTGCAATTAGCCCATTAATCACACAAATAATAAATCAGTCTCTACAATCTGGTCATGTTCCACTGCCTCTAAAAACTGCCATCATTAGGCCTCTTCTGAAAAAATCTAATTTGGATCCCAACATTTTTTCAAATTACCGGCCAATTTCCCACCTCCCATTTCTGTCCAAAGTGCTGGAGAAAGCAGTTGCTGCTCAGCTGCAGGAACACCTACAGCAACACTCTCTGTATGAGAAGTTCCAGTCTGGATTCAGAGCAGCTCACAGTACTGAGACTGCATTGCTGAGAGTAACGAATGATGTCCTCATGGCTGCTGACACTGGTTCTCCCTCCATCCTTGTCCTCCTTGACCTCACTGCAGCCTTCGACACTGTGGACCATAGTATCCTCCTCCACCGTCTTCATGTGGAGGTCGGTCTCTGTGACACTGTCCTGGACTGGTTCAGATCTTTCCTCTCCAATAGGCTGGAATGTGTCAGTCTTGGCAATGCCACTTCCCAGACAGTCGGTGTCTCCTGTGGTGTACCTCAGGGGTCAGTTCTGGGGCCCCTGCTGTTTTCCCTTTACATGCTGCCTTTGGGTCAAATTATTAATCAGTTCAACATTTCCTTTCACTGCTATGCCGACGACACACAGCTTTACATCAGGACTGGAACATCATCATCATCCCTATCTCCGTCTTCACTCACTGTTCTCTCTGCCTGCCTGGAGGAAATAAAGGCATGGATGAATCAAAACTTTCTTCAACTGAACTGCTCCAAGACCGAGGCCATATTGATTGGCACCCCTCACCAGATACAAGCATCAACTTTAACAACAATCTCCTTCTCTGGTCAAGACATCCCCCTCTCCACCTCTGTTACAAATCTTGGAATAAAAATGGACTCTCATCTCACATTTGAAAATCACATTAAGCATCTGTTTAAAACCTGCTTCTTCCATCTTCGAAACATCTCCAGACTTCGCCCATCTCTGACTTTTTCTGATGCTGAGAAACTCGTCCATGCCTTTGTCTCCTCCAGGCTCGACTACTGCAACTCACTGTTTATTGGTATCCCTGGCAAAAACATTCAGAAGCTTCAATATATTCAAAACAGTGCAGCTAGGATTCTGTTGAGAGTTCGCAAATTTGATCATATTACACCCATTCTCCATAACCTCCATTGGCTTCCTGTCACCTACAGAATTCAATATAAAACTGCTCTCATTACCCATCAATGCTTGCACGGCACTTCACCTGACTATCTAAAGGACATTCTTGCACCATATTCATCCACCCGGTCTCTACGATCACAGAACAGTAATTTACTTCATATTCCTCGGACCAAATTGAGGACCATGGGAGACCGAGCATTCTGTGTGGCTGCCCCCCGCCTGTGGAACTCCCTCCCTGACGACCTGAGAGCTCCACAGTCACTGGTTGACTTTAAAAGCGGCATTAAGACTTTTCTTTTTAAGCAAGCCTATTCTGCCTCCACATGATTTTATCTTTGATCTTAGCTGTTATCTTTATTGATTTTACTTGATTTTATCACTTGTTTTATTTTATTTATTTTTTAAGCAAGCCTAAATCTACATGATTTTATCTTTGATCTTAGTCGATATTATTATTGATTTTATTTGATTTTATCACTTGTTTTATTTTTTACCTTTACCTTGTTACACATTGTAGCACTTTGAGATTTTTACTAATGAAAAGTGCATTATAAATTGAATTCATTATTATTATTATTATTATTAAGTAATACATTCAGTACATTCAACAAGCAAATAGATAGAATATTCAAATACACTGAACCATGTGTTCAGCTTTAATGACTGTATGCCAAAGATTTACAGAGGGAAAAATCGTGAGAATAACTTTTTGCTTTGTTTTTTGAAGGGCTAGAGGACCATACTTAGCTTTTTTTTTTTTTACCTGGATTATTGAACAAGCATCAGGGAATAACTTCAGCGAGCTATAACCGATTAAATATGTAGATACTTCATTGCACTTTTCAAACAGGTTACAAACGAGCAGAATAAAAACACGTTATGTAAACACCCTGTTTGGGTTATTTTTTATTTATCGTGATCCGCAGGGGCGTAACTTTAGGTCTAACATTGGGGGGGTTGTGATTAACAATAAACACGAAAAAATTGTACACTATACGCTTCAGTGTTTAATACGCGTCATCTCTTCTTCTTCTTCTTCTTCTTCTTCGATGGTGTTTACTGGCAGTTTACAAACTCAGTGTATTACCGCCATCAACCGGACGGAGATGTAATTCAAGAGTCTACTTTCAACAAAAAATAAATAAATTAATTAATTAATAAAAATAAAATTAAATCCTTTCAGCTAATTTTGTAACTTTCAAATATTTAACAAGTGCTTTAGTTATAACCTGTGACTGATTTTTCTTCAATAAAGTAACCATTGTCACCGAACTCCCCATTACCCTTTCCAGTGCCTTCCTCTCTTTATTATATTTCTTACAATAAATCAACACATGTTCCACTCCTTCCAGTACCCCACAATTAGAGCAGTCACCTGATGGATGTTTTCCTATTATCTTTAGACCACTATTTAATGTAGTGTGCCCAATCCTCAACCTGTTAATCCATACTTCCTCTCTCCTAGTCATTAAACTACTATCGTCACTTAGGAGTACCTCCTTCTGTATGTTATGTAAATGTCTTCCTCTTTCCTCTAAATCCCACCTCTCCTGCCACATATCATTTATTTTATCTTTAACAATTATTTTTATTTCTGCTTTACTTAATGGGACATCATATTCAATTTCTCTTGCTGTATACGCGTCATCTCCACGCGACGCGTCAGCTTTGTCCTGATCAAGATGGCGGCGACAGGACCCAGCTAGTACGAAGAACTTCACAAAGAAACACGGTAAAAACAATTATTTCTTTGCGAGAAAAAATATATTACTAAGCTGACTTTATAGAAGACGTGTTCTTGAGTTTAACGAAATGTTCAAATCGGCTGGATTTAAAAAAAAAAAAAGTTCGCTGATTTTTATGCAGGCGCCAGGCGGGTCAAACCGGACGCTTTCTTTCTTTAAATTTAGCTAAATAAACGCTTAAAAATATACAGTATTTCTTCGCTGACTTATGGGTGATAGTAGACATACTCCTGAGTTTGACGAAATGTTCAAATCAGCTGGATTTAAAAAAAAAAGTTCGCTGATTTTTATGCAGGCGCCAGGCGGGTCAAACCGGAGCTTTGTTTCTTTAAATTTAGTTAAATAAACGCTTAAAAAATATATTTCTTACCTCACTACAGCAGACGGGCTCCTGAGCTGAACCAAATGTGAAATCAGCTGGATTTAAAAATCCGCGGTGTGGTTTATGAGTGGTATCTTGCAAACAAAAACAGCGAACCTCACAGCTAATAGCAGCTACATCCATAGCAAGGGGCAGGCAGCGACAGAGTCAGTCAGACCAAAGGAGGCCTTTTTCGGACACATGCATGTAGAAACTTCTGGGCAACTTCATGAGCAGCTCCGTGACTCACGTGACTTCCTGTAGCCGGTGAGATGGGTGATACCAAATTATTTGCAGGGGAGGGGGTCAGTCCTCAGGGAGTTTGTTAAAAACATGCAGCAATTTTACTAAAAAATTTGAATGAATAAAAAAAATCAATTATTGATGTAAGATATGTATAATGACGAAATGATGTCATTTTATTGGGGGGGTTGAAATGACCGGATCAAATTATTGTGGGGGTCAAAACCCCCACAACCCCCGTGTAAATTACGCCTATGGTGATCCGAAATCATTTGTGTTCAGAACGAAACATCACTAAACTGACTTAACTGCGCATGTGCGCCATCATGCGTTGCAAAATGGCACCCGCTAACAGAACAGGAAGTCAATAAAAGTATGTTTTATAAATAAAGTTCATACACCATCCATTGCAAGATTAAATACTTTAATAAATATGAGGTAAACTATTTCTCAGTCATTTACTTTTGTTTTTTATAATTCATTTCATCTTCGAAACTATCACTGGTGTTACAAATGAATTTGTTTACTCGCAAATTGGCACCCGCCAAGAGAACAGGAAGTCGATAAAAATACGTTTTATAAATAAAGTTCATACACCATCCAGTGCAAGATTAAATACTTTAATAAATATAAATATGATGTAAACAATTTCTCAGTCATTTACTTTTGTTTTTTATAATTCATTTTATCTTCGAAACTCACTGGTGTTACACATGAATTTGTTTACTCGCAAAATGGCGGCCGTGGAAGCGTGCACGGGAAGTTTTAAACACGTTTGTAAGATAATAAACACGTAAAAACTATTTTTGGTTTACTCAAAATACAGCATATTTCAGTCTAACGTTTAACATTTTCACAATCAAATCAATTGTATTTTAAAACTCCATAGGCGGAAATAAGCGCGTGCACGCGGCGATAAAACGGGGGCAAATTTTAAACGAACGCGTAAAAACAATTGTATTTCT
>JBBPBX010115028.1:0-10260 GCA_038048925.1 Garcialebias charrua
CATTCACATATAAAATAAATAGCTTTGGTCCAAGTACAGAGCCTTGGGGAACTCCACATGTGATATTACAGAGGTCAGATCTTACATCATTTATTTGTACAAATTGTTTCCTATCTTTCAAGTAGCTAGATACCCACTGTAATGCTGGTCCTCTAATACCATATTTGTTCAGTTTTTCAAGGAGAATGGTGTGATCAATAGTATCAAATGCTTTTTTTAAATCAACAAAAATACTGATACAATATTGTTTTTGATCGACAGCAGTAGTTATTTGTTCCATTAATTCCATGAGAGCCATTGATGTAGAGTTTTTTGCTCTAAACCCATACTGACTGTTGCTTAGAATATTTTGTTTATCTATAAATTGATCTAGTCTGTTTACAAATAGTTTTTCAAGAATTTTTTTAAGTCTCTGGCAGAAAACACAACTGTATGTAGATTGACAAAAAACACCTCACAAACCAACAACAGAGGTTTCTCAAACAACTTTGTTAGTCTAATTCACAGACAAGACACCTCTGCTCCCATCCGGTGTAAAACGTTTGGGAATCAGCCCCAAAACTGAGTTATAAGTCTTGGAAAGTTGAAATCTCAGACCTCCTCCTCTGTTAAGAGAAGGTTTTTCTCTCTTAACATAAACAGCTTCCTTCACACCCCTCTCAAACCATCTGTGCTCTCTGTCCAAAATTTGCACATTTTGGTCATCAAAAGAGTGACCCTTGTCCGTGAGGTGGAGGTGAACAGCTGAGTTTTGTCCAGAGGAGGTTGCTCTCCTGTGTTGGGACATTCTTTTGTGGATGGGTTGCTTAGTTTCTCCAATGTAGCGGTCTGGGCAGTCCTCGCTGCACTGGACTGCGTACACCACACCACTCTGTTTGTGTGAGGGGGTTCTGTCCTTAGGGTGGACCAGCCTCTGTCTGAGAGTCCTGCTGGGTTTGAAGTGTACTGGGATGTTGTGTTTGTTGAAAATCCTTCTGAAATTCTCTGAGACTCCAGCAACATAAGGAATGACAATGTTTTTTCGTCTGTTAGTCTTTTTTTGTTCATTATTGTGTTTAGCAGATTTCCTTGCTGACTTGACAAAAGCCCAGTTGGGATATCCACATGTTTGCAGAGATTTGTTGATGTGTTTTTGTTCCTTTTTTTCCCCCTTCTATCCTTGTGGGGATGTGTTCTGCCCGATGCTGTAAGGTTTTACAAACCTAAAGTAGGTGTGATCTGTCAATTTACATGTATGTGTTACCTCAGCTTGAAATTTACATATGATGGTGCGTGATTTCTTTAGACTGTTATAACTCCACACGCTCACTTTTTGGTTTTCAGTGAATTGAAAAAGCCTCCTGGATAGGGGTCGAAACGTCTTTTGCAACAAATAAAGTCCAGTTGATCTTGTATTGAACGCCTTTTTGATTTTATCATGTCCTGGACGACTGAGAATCTTCACCAGCAATGTGACTAATAGTTAGCTTGCACTGGCAACATTTCCTGGAAAACAGTGTTTTAGAAGGAACTTACCATAAAAATGTATTTCAAGAATTTATTAGCAAATTGTTACTTATTGTTCCAGCAAACAGTTAAACATTGCACTGGACTTTCATTTTGACCATAAAAATGGACAGCAGAAGGATTGAAATTTGTTACATTACCTGACAAAAGTTACCCAACAACCTAATTTATGTTTTTGTAAAGAAATAGCAGCGGCACAGTGCCTCAGTTGGTAGAGCTGTTGCCTCTAAGCCAGAAGGTGACTGGATCAAATCCCAGACTGGGGCCTTTCTGGGGAGATGCTGGTGAAGATTCTCAGTCGTCCAGGACATGATAAAATCAAAAAGGCGTTCAATACAAGATCAACTGGACTTTATTTGTTGCAAAAGACGTTTCGACCCCTATCCAGGGGGCTTTTTCAATTCACTGAAACCAAAAATGTGAGCTTGTGGAGTTATAACAGTCTAAAGAAATCACGCACCATCATATGTAAATTGCAAGCTGAGGTAACACATACATGTAAATTGACAGATCACACCTTAACAGTAGGGTTTCCCTTGAGATCTCTGGCAGAAGACACACAATTGTATGTAGATTGACAAAAAACACCTCACTGGGGAGAGTTTACATATTCAGAGTCAGAGTCAGAGAATCTTTATTGTCATTTGCACCACATGTGGTACATGTGATGAAACGAGATTATGTACACAGGGTCCCAGCAGGGTCATAGCATATTCTCTCCGTGCATGCGTGGGTTTTCTCCGGGCACGCCGGTTTCCTCCCACAGGCCAAAAATATTATTGTTAGGCTCAGCGCCGGCCCAAGGCATAAGCGAAGTAAGCAGCCGCTTGGGGCCCCAGGGTCACACAAGGGGGCCCCCAAAGAGGAGCTGAGTTTTGTGGGTTTTTATTTTTATTTAATTTTTTTATTATTTATTATATTATTCTATTACACACAACTTCATCATAAAGTTCAGATTTTTATTTTCATAATGATATATATAACATATATATCATATATTTGTGTGTATATGTATATTTGAATATGTAGAAATCACTCTATGGAAAGAAAGAAATGACCGGTGGTTGGGAACCCCCCTCAGTGGGGCCCCAGTAGAGCACGTTTCACAGGTTTCTCAGCAGCGCTCCTTGCCGCAATGTGAAGTCCGCATCCAAGCTAATTAAGCACCTGACACGTAACTAACGCTAGATAATGTCGCAAAAAAGGGCATATATCCTTCAGGGGCTGAAAAAGGAAGAGGAAAAAAGATGATGAAGAGAAAAAACAGCAAGATAAAGGTATGTTTGTACAAAGTAGGGGAGACCGGTTATTGGTTGTAACACTTTTTGCTCCAGCACCTTTAACTCACAGAATTTTTGAGCTAGAGTTTTCAAACTTTTATACAAAATACCCACATGTGTTTACTACAAATGGCACCAATTCAAACCTCTGCAAGAATATCACAGACCTCATGAGTTCATGTCAAATACATGGTGGTCCTTTGTTACAACCTACCCCGCTACCGGGGTAGGTTGTAACACCTGCTGGGGTAAGTTGTAACAATCAGACAAAAGAAGCAAAAACAGAGGCCACACCATGTGATATGCTTCAAAAAGAGGTTTACTGAATTAAAAGAACAATACAAGAACAATGTCTCTCTCTCTGTGACTGACCATAACTCAAATACAGTATACTGTTTGTGTGTGTGCATGTCTGTAAATTATTCTACTAGAACAAACTTCCTTAACATGTAGGCCTATAATGCCTAAATATAATTTTCATTCAACCTTTATTTAGTCAGGTAAATCTCATTGAGCCTCGTGGACTCATTTACAGCGACCTGCTACAAACTAAAGAATCAATATATATATATAATATAATGTCATATACAGTAATGCCATATAAGGCCTAAATATGTGTTACAACCCACCCCAACCCTGTCAGCCATGTTTAGCTAGCTGTAGCAGCATAGTGGTTTGAAATTAGCATGGGAAAATGCATCACATTTTGCCTGAGAAATTACACTTTCATCTAATGTAAGTCATATGGTTTTATCTGCAACAGTATAAGTACTAAACAAAATATAGTCATGGTCAAAAAGTTTACTTTCTTACCTCAAAATCTGTTTTTTCTCCTTAGTATCTGCATGTGCCTGTTTCCAGCCTTGACAATCACAATATGGGATTGGGGGGGAAGCGGGTAAACACTGAAATGATCATGTGACTCCTATCTTATCCCTGATTGGTGGAACTGGTGGTGTTACAACTCTCCCCATGTTACAACCATACCCGGTCTCCCCTACATCTCTTTTATCAAAAAATATTTGTGCAGCTGCTAATGGATAAATAGCTAGCAACATTGAACAGTCTGGACTACCGTGTTTGTACTTGTTAATAACTGAGTTTTAATTTTATGTGAGTTGATTGGCACAACTTTTTTTTTTTTAAATCAAAACAGCGTTTTTGCTAACGCTTGATAGCAATAATTAAAACTTCACAATACATAACATTTGCTAGCCAAATGTTTTACATCAGGCTATATTGATATAACTAACAGCTTACTAGCTATCCTTGAGTTGGCAATATGTTGTGGACTGTTGAGCATGATAATTTATGTGACTAAAATAAACAATTTTTACCAGTTTATTCATAGGCAGTTTTATCAATATATTATGTCATGTCTGGCCTTCTGAGGACATTCATGAACTTGATGTGGTCCAAAATTAAAATGTTTGGCACCCCTGCAATAAATTACATATATACATTAAAAAGGACTGTCAGAGTTGCAATACGTTTTATCAGGTGGGAGAATGATAAAACCATCTGACCGTTGATTGCAGTAATTCACATTATTAGTAGAAACAGAGGGCCCCCATCCAAATTTCGCTTAGGGCCCCAAAGAGGCTTGGGCCGGCCCTGGTTAGGCTGATTGGTAACTCTAAAATTTCCCTGGGTGTGAGTGAGAGAATGAATACCGGTAGTTGTTTGTCTCTATGTGGCCCTGTGATGGACTGGAGACCTGTCCAGGGTGTCCCCCACCTCTTGCACAGTGACTGCTGGGTATGGGTACCAGTGACCCCTGAGACTCGAAAAGGAAGAAGCGGGTAAAAGATAATGAATTGATGGATAGAATCTTATATTCTTCATTGAAAGCACCCTGATCAAAATTAATGACTGTTACACATTATCAGACCCAATGTAACAGTAAAGTTGATCATAATTGCACAGTTACAAATAGAATATTAACATGCCAATTAATAAAAAAGTATCCTACAACTGATACCTAAATCTAAAATTGGCTTGCTGAAGCCAAAACTGAGCTTAATCTCTTGGTCTGTAGTAACTTAAAACATGTGGTGGCTTGAGTCCAATCAAAGCACAGAGTCCCTAAAAGTTATTATTGTTTCCACCTTTTCCTTGGACAATTTATCATGACCATGTTAAAGCATATTCTAATGTTGTTCCAAAAACGGAACCCTGATTTGTTGCCACACTGGAAACTGCAATCAGCATACTTCAACCACTATTTTAAAGTCAACAGATCTGCCAGGAACTGTTCAGAATCAGAAAGACATTTGAAATTGAATTTTATGATTTTTGCAAGCGCATGCTTTGCTATGAAGAAATTATCTGACCTGTGGTGGTAAAAGACCACTAACCAGGGCTACTGTTAGCTCTTCAAAGCTCTGTCAGCGAGTGGATATCAAAATGCACATATGCAGAGGCGTTGAGGGCAGTGATGATGATTGCACACACCTGTCAGAGACACTAGCCGTGTTTCCATCAAGGTTTCTAGCTGCGCATTTTGAAGTATCGCAGCAGAAAAGCTTAATGGAAACGGCAAAATCCGTATTTACTTCCTCAAATTCGCCAAAAAGTTTATACGCTCGCTTGAGGTGGTTTTTGGGATCTTCGAAAATGAGCAGATGCGCAAAACGACAGATGGAAACAGATTTGCCGACTCAGTTCTGCCGTAGCGAACATTCACGTCACGTGACGTTCAGCTGTTTCCGCTCCGGACAACATGTAACATCGCTAAAACTAGTTTGCATGACAGAATAAATACAACTTGCCCGATAGCAACACGTACCTGAAATATTCTCTCCATTTTGACGAGATGTGTGGCCGGGTTCTGTTTTCAACCGCTACTTCCTGTTTACTGTAGACATGCGCAGTGCTGACGTCTGACGTAATGACGCTGACGTCTGACGTAATGACGCTGTGCGTGGCTTGGTAGATGCGCTACAAGCCAGCAGATGGAAACACTTCTGCTTCGCATTAATTTGTATTTACATATTTGCGAGATTTCAAAAATTAGCTCAAAATTCGAAATGAAAATGGATGGAAACACAGCTACTGACAATGCAGTCAAAGACAATAGCTAATACTGTGCACTCAATTTGTATCTGTCAGAAAGATTTTCACATCATTAAGAGTATGGTCAATGATAAAATATATTTGATTCACACAACCTCTGGTGTGCAGTACAGAGCAACATGATTTATCTAAAGTCAATGAATGCTTTATTTATTATAGTGATTTACTAAACATGCTGTTTGTACCATCTTTGTAAAATCTGCACTAACTTTTGGCTCATTGGTGAAAGGTGCTGAGCAGAGGAAGGTTCTTTATTTTCTTCTTACGGTAGTTAAAATTCGGAAAAGACCTGCCAAATTCAACCAAGAGGTGACTGCAAATGATCGTCAGAGGAAAGTTTTCAGTGGAAAAATCTGACAATGACTTGAAAGACTTAAAGGTCTGTACAGCTAACTGTACCTTCAAGATGGTGTAGTGGTTAGGGCGTTTGACTTGGGACCCGAAGGACGCGGGTTCGCGTCCCGGCCACTACACACCTTGGGGTGTCTATGAGTGCACACCTATTTCTCCAGCTCCCCGAGCGCCTTCTATGGCTGCTCACTGCACCACCTGGTAGGTGGTTGGGTTAAATGCAGAGACGAATTTCGTCTGTGTATGGGAAACATACGCAGATGACAAGATTAGACAATTATTATTATTATTATTATTATTATATTTTTCAATGAATTCATACATTTCTTCTTTTCACAAACAGACAGCCATGGTATGAAAACAGATCTGGTAAATCAGTTGCCAGTGTGATTGAAGTCAAGAATGTTCTCCCCTTTACCTGGGAAAAATGCAGTACAATTTGGCTACTATAAATTAAGACTGCATTAACAAACATTTATGAACAAAGTCAGTCACCTGCTCAGGGGTATGCTTGTAACAGAAGCCTAGGAATTTGTCGTTAGGCAGCAATAGCAGTGGAATGGGTCTTTCTCATTGGTTCAGCAGGACGTTTCTGTAATGATTGTGACTATACCCAGTAAAAGGACCAATGAGAGCAGAGACCAAGACTCAGAATTAATTTACTGTTTATTCACAAGTGATAAATAACGTAATAAACCAGGAAGGGGACTGGAACCATGAGGAGCAAAGAGCTCAGTAGAGTTCCTATAGTCAAGGGTGATAATCAGAGTCAGAGTCAGAGTCAGAGAGAATTTATTGTCATTTGCACCGCATGTAGTACATGTGTTGAAAACGAGATTATGTACACAGGGTCCCAGTTACATCCAACAACAAATGCAAGAGAAATACAATAATAACATCTAGGATTAACTAAGAGAGACATCACATCAGCTAGTAATACACTAAGCCCTAATGTAGTAGAAAAACATCATTATAAACAGCAGCACGAACATGAGCAGATGGTCACAGATGAACGCAGCAACAAGAAACAGATCAGTACAGTATCAGTATGATGTGACCTTTTGCAGTGTTTATTCTTATTATTTATTTATTCATGAGTCTGACAGCCTCAGGGTAGAAGCTGTTTCTCAGTCTAGTGGTTCTACATTTGATGCTCCTCAACCTCCGTCCCGAGGGGAGTGGTGCAAAGAGTGAGTGTGCTGGGTGAGTGAGGTCTTTCATGATGCAGGTGGCTCTTTTTCTGCATCTGGAGGTGTAAATGTCTGTGATGGTGGGGAGACTGACTCCCACAGACTTCTGTGCAGCCTTCACCACTCTCTGCAGAGCTTTTCTCTCTGCAACTGTGCAGCCTCCATGCCACACGTTGATACTGGAGCACAGGACGCTCTCCACTGCACACCTGTAGAACGAGGTGAGGACTGGGCTTCTCAGACCGGCTCGTCTCAGCCGTCTGAGGAAGTAGAGTCTCTGATGACCTTTCTTGATCAGGCTGGTGGTGTTATTGCTCCAGCTGAGGTTATCATTCAAGTGTACACCCAGGTATTTGTAGCTGGAGACCACCTCCACCGCAGATCCACCTATATACAGTGGGGTGTGGGTGTGTTTGTTCCTTCTGAAGTCCACAATCATCTCCTTCGTCTTCTTCACATTCATGTGAAGGTTGTTCTCTTTGCACCAGCTCTCCAGATGTTCCACCTCCTGTCTGTAGCTGGATTCATCATTATCTGTGATGCATCCCACCACAGCTGTATCATCTGCAAACTTAACAATATGACAGCCTGGATGTGTGGCTGTACAATCATATGTGAGCAGAGTGAACAGAAGAGGGCTCAGCACACATCCTTGAGGAGAGCCAGTGCTGAGGGTGATGGTGGAGGAGGAGAAGTTGTGGATCTTCACGGACTGTGGTCTGTCTGTTAAAAAGTCTAAGACCCAGTTACAAATAGAGGGGCTTAGTCCAAGTGTGGATAGTTTGTCTATCAGAGTTTGGGGGATCATGGTGTTGAAGGCAGATGTGAAGTCCACAAAGAGCAGACGCACGTATGAGTCCTTCTGATCCAGGTGGGTGAGAGCAGTGTGGACCACGGAGGAGATGGCGTCCTCTGTTGATCGGTTCTCACGATATGCATATTGATGAGGGTCCTCGTTGATGTTGACGGCTGTCTTGATGTGGGACATGACCAGTTTCTCAAAACATTTAGCGACTATCGGGGTGAGGGCCACCGGTCTATAGTCATTCAGACCAGTCACTGTGGAGCTTTTTGGGACTGGGATGATGGTGGCGGTCTTCAGGCAGGTGGGAACTGACTCCAGTGCAAGTGAGGTGGTGAAGATGTCAGCCAGCACCTCACAGAGCTGGTCCGCACATTCCTTCAGAACTTTCCCTGGGATGTTGTCTGGACCCGTAGCTTTATGAGGGTTGATCCTTCTGAGACTGCCTCTCACTTCTGCTGCGGTCACTTTGAGGTGCTCCTCGTCTGGTGATGAGGTGAGTCTGGTGCTAGTTGGTCTGTTTGGATCATCAAAACGTGCATAAAACTTATTGAGGGCATCAGGCAGGGATGGGTCCCTGGGGCATTGTTTGCTTTTGCCCTTGTAGTCTGTTAAGCATTTGATGCCCTGCCACATGCTCCTTGGATCATGTGAGGTGAACTGTCCCTCGATCCTCTGTGCATACGCGGCTTTGGCCTTCTTTATGCCATCATCCAGTTCTCTCCTGCACTTTCTCAACTCCTCAGTATCTTTAGACTTGAATGCAGTGTCCCTGGCTGCCAGCAGGGTGCGGACATCCTTATTTAGCCAGGGTTTTTGATTGGGGTAAAATTTAACACACTTTCTTATGGATACATTTTCAGCACATGTACTGATGTAACCCAGGACAGAGGAAGCATAAAGCTCCAGGTCAATTGAATTTCCATTCGTAGCTGCCTCTTTGAAGACAGACCAGTTTGTGTTTTCAAAGCAGTCTCTTAGCATGGGGGAACTATCTTGGCGCCACGATGTGATCACTCTTTGTTCTGGCATCGAACGTCGGAGTGGGGGGAGCTGTCTAGGGACCAATAGCAGGGAGCGATGGTCGGAAGCCCCGATCGGTGGGCGTGGCTTCGCCGTGTACGCCCCCTTCACATTCGTGTAGACCTGGTCTAATGTCTTATTTCCTCGTGTTTCTGTGAAAACGTGCTGATTGAAGGTTGGAAGGATGGCACGTAAATCCACGTGATTGAAGTCCCCGGAAACAATGAAAAACCCCTCAGGATATTTACACTGCAGCGAGGTGAGTAACTCATGAATTTCTTCCTGGGCGACTTTAGCATTAGCATCGGGTGCTATGTAAACAGCGCTTATTATTATCGCTGAATAGTCGCGGGGAAGATAATGTGGGCGACATCTTATTGTTAAAAGCTCCACAGCAGCTGAGCAGATCCTGCTGATAACGGCACAGTTCGTGCACCAGTCTTTGTTAACGTAAATGCAGACACCTCCACCTCGCGTTTTCCCCGTAGTCTCGATGCACCGGTCCGTTCTGAAAAATAGTTTATTATCCAACTCGTAAACAGAGTCAGGAGTGTCTTCATTGATCCATGTTTCCGTGAGACAAAGCACCGAACATCTCCTCATCTCCTCCGACGTTGTTACTCTCAGACGAAGCAGGTCCATCTTGTTGTCGAGCGAGCGCACGTTAGACAGAAATAAAGCCGGCATCGGGGGTTTACCGGTTTTAGCGTCTGCTCGTAGTCTCGTCATGATTCCTGCTCGACAGCCACGCTTTTTCCCTCGAGAGCATCGCTTTCTCTTCTTTCCTCCGCGCATCTGCTTCCAGAAAGATGATCTAAGCAGATCCAATCTTCCGAGTTCTGATTTGAGTTCGTTGCTGATTTCAGCTGTGCCTTGTGGTAAATCCGCTCCAATTCTCAACAGCTCAGTTCGGCTATAATTCACCCGCAAAAAACGCGCAGAGTCAGGTACAAAAACACTATTAAAACTACTAAAAACTGGGGATGTTCTGGAAGCCCATGAAGCTGCTACTGGTCTGAGCGCGGCCATCTTG
>JBBPBX010115030.1:0-10260 GCA_038048925.1 Garcialebias charrua
ATATATATATATATATATATATGTATATATATATATATATATATATATATATATATATATATATATATATATACAGGTAACCCCCGACCTACGACCCCATCGACCTGCGAACCACGGGACCTACGAACATATCATATTTAATAAAAATATGAATTAAAAAAAAAAAAATTTTTTTTTTTTTTTTTTTTTGTGTTTAAATGTTCTTAATTTCATGTGTACATCACTTTGTTGCAGCTCTGGTTGTTTTAAAGGCTTTATAAATAATAATTATGATAAAAAAGATCATTTCTGATCATTTTTGAGCAATTTTTGGCAACAGGAAGTAGGTCTTCAGTTTACACGGTCACAAATTAATGTAGAACACCGGACGCTATTTTAGGTTCAGTCACTGGGGTCTCCGGTCACAAATTAATGTAGAACACCGGACGCCATCTTAGGTTAGCTGCCGAGAGCCGGACGAAGACTGGTGACCAGGATGGCTTCATATGGATTAATTACTAGCTGGAAACGTCTCTGTGAACTTTGTGGATGTCTCAAGCAGCAGCGGATTTATCGCCGATCGTGCCAGGCCGCCGTGCGAACACCTCCGGCCGGCCTGGCTACACCTCCGGCCTGGCTAGCTCCAGAGCTAACACTGGAGCTAACACGGGAGCCGGCCTTTTGAACACTGGTGACCAGGATCGCATCATATGGATTAATTACTAGCTGGAATAGCTCTGTGGACGTCTCAGGCTGGAGCAGCGGCTGGAGCAGCAGCTGCAGATTGATCGCGCCGCCGCTCCAACACTAGCTCATGGCTTGGCTAGCAGAAGCTAGCCAGCTAGCTAACACAGGTCTGGAGCAGCTGCGGTGGCTTGCCGGCCCCCGCGCTGCTTGGCCCGAAAACAATCAACGCATGGCAACCTATGTCGGCTTTGACCATCTCAAAGTAAGAAAATATATTTTTATTTATTCTGTAAATGTGAATAGCAATGTTTAACATTACAGTACACTACTTTACATGCTTAAATGTGTGCGCGCGCTCCGTTAGCATGATAAATAAAGGTTGAATGAATGAATGAATGAATAATTTTTTTTTTTAAATATAATTTTCACCCCCTACCTACGAACGGATCGAGCTGCGAACGGTTCTTAGGTCCCAAACTCGTACGTAGGTCGGGGGTTCCCTGTATATATATATATATATATATATATATATATATATATATATATATATATATATATACAGGTAGTCCCCGATTTACGAGCGCTCTGATCTGCGAGGTTCCAGACTTACGAGCTGCACATTTTTGGAAAAAACGAAAAAAATACTGAGTTTTCATGTGTTTTTTCACTTCAGTTAGCTAGTTAAGCATATAAACACACGTTTCCGATCATTTTTATGCACTCAAAAGTAGTTTTTAGATGAAAATAGAGTGTTTTTAGGTGCGCTAGCGAAAACCGTTCCAATTTACGAGCGGATTTCCGGATTTACGAGCGAAATGGCGGCCGTTCCAAATTACGAGATTTCCGGTTTACGAGCGCCTCGTTGTAACGGATCTCGCTCGTAAATCGGGGACTACCTGTAATATAATGTGTTTGTCTGTCATCTGTGTATGTTTCCCATACACAGACGAAATTCGTCTCTGCATTTAACCCAACCACCACCAGGTGGTGCAGTGAGCAGCCAGAAAGCGCTCGGGGAGCTGGAGAATTAGGTGTGCACTCATAGACACCCCAAGGTGTGTAGTGGCCGGGGCGCGAACCCGCGTCCTTCGGGTCCCAAGTCAAAAGCCCTGCCACTACACCATCTTGGCTCCTATATATATATATATATATATATATATATATATATATATATATATATATATATATATATATATATATATATATATATATATATATATACAGGTAGTCCCCGATTTACGAGCGCTCTGATCTGCGAGGTTCCAGACTTACGAGCTGCACATTTTTGGAAAAAACGAAAAAAATACTGAGTTTTCATGTGTTTTTTCACTTCAGTTAGCAAGTTAAGCATATAAACACACGTTTCCGATCATTTTTATGCACTCAAAAGTAGTTTTTAGATGAAAATAGAGTGTTTTTAGGTGCGCTAGCGAAAACCGTTCCAATTTACGAGCGGATTTCCGGATTTACGAGCGAAATGGCGGCCGTTCCAAATTACGAGATTTCCGGTTTACGAGCGCCTCGTTGTGACGGATCTCGCTCGTAAATCGGGGACTACCTGTATATATATATATATATATATATATATATATATATATATATATATATATATATATATACAGGTAGCCCTCGAGTTACGTTAGGGATAGGGACCTACGTGTGTGACTTAGGTCGATGTTGTCGTACCTCGCGGACCAAAAACACCTGCCTGTCGTAGGTCCGCGTTTCTGACATAGGTCGCGGCTATACCGCTAACGGAGCGCCGCACACATATTTAATGGCATGACAATGAACAAGCGGACATCCTGTGCCATAAACATGCACAGAACTGTACAGTAAATGAATACAGTACTGTACAATAAATAAAAAATATAATGTCTTACTTTGAGCTGGTCAAAGCCTGCCTTGGTCTTTTAGCATCAGCTCGGGTGAGAGCTCCCCCAGCTTCCTTACGCTCCACACGCACACACGTGGTCAAAACTGTTTAAAAGAATGACTGTTAGCTTCTTAACTTCATACATTTGGAGCCAGAAAAAAAAAAAAACTTACTGAAAGCCGTTTCTCCGCTCCTCCATCCATCCAAAACAACTGCTCGGCGTTAGCTACGGTTAGGCCCCGCCATTAGTAGCACTGGTTAGCATGTCAGTTCATTCAAAAAGGCTGTCGGCTTTGTATCTCCGCGTTAGCTCGGTGTCCCCCGACTGCCAGGCGGACATTTGCGGCGAGCTCCCGGCAGCAGATGGCCCCTCCAAGGCATGTCGGCTCGGTGTCTTCGCCTGTGTTAGCTGCTCTGTTAGCTGCTGTCGTTAGCATGTCGGGCGGCGTTGTGGCCGCCGATCGCGGGGTGATCCGCGGCTGCTCCTCCGGGCCTGAGACGTCCACAGAGTTGACCGAGTGTTTCCAGCAAATTTATCCGTATGAGGCAACCCTGAACGGACACACGGTCCTCAGTAGCTTCTGGAGCTCCTCCATTGACCGCACCGGTTGTAACATGGCGACCGGAAACGACCGGAAGTTGCGTAAATACGATCAAATTGTAATTAAAAACGAAATATTAATAATTATACTTTATTTATAAAGCCATTTAAAACAACCACAGCTGCAACAAAGTGCTATACACATGAAATTAATAACATTTAAACACAAAAAAAAAATAATAATAATATATTTTTTTTAATCATATTTTTATTAAATATGATAAAATCGTAAGTCTGAGTTGCCGTAGGTCGCAGGTGACGTAGGTCGAGGGTTTGCTGTATATATATATATATATATATATATATATATATATATATATATGTATATATATATATATATATATATATATATATATATATATATATATATTATGTAACCCTGTGGTTTGAGTTCATATTTATTTTATTTATTAGTGAATGAATGGATAAGCAAATGGTGTTTAATGTTTGTTTTATGGAACATGTAAACATACTGTGTTTGGAGTTTAATGTATTTTTAATACTGTTTGTTTTTAATAACTGTTTGTAAAAGTAGTTTAGGATTTTATTTTGAAGGTGTGGGAGGGGCTTGTGCCAGAGGTGGAGGAGAACGTGAGAGGATAAAAAAAGGAGGAGCGTAAAGGTGGACATTATTGGTTTCCCATCGAAAGTGAACGGACTGTCGTTGTGGAGACACTTGGCTGAACTGTTGTCCGTGCCGTTGAAGGGGGGAGAGAAGGACTCTGGCCGATCTGTGGAGGTTGGAGCTGCGTGGGTGGACAACCCCGCAGAGAACTTTCCGTGACGCCGCTAGTGGAGTGGCTACCGCAGGACTCACCAGGGACGTGCAGAGGGGGGGGCTATGGGGGCTTGAGCACCTGCCCCTTTTGCTCCTTGCCCCCAAGTGCCCTTTTGGCTAAAAAAAAAAAAAAAAAAATTTTTTTTTTTTTTTTTTAATTTCCTATTCTAAGCCCTCCTCTGACACATAATAACATGTACTAAAATTATTTATTTTATTTTATTATTATTATTTTTGTATTTTGCCAGAAAAACAACATAATAAGCTCTCCGGTCACATACCAACACTACATTCCCCACAATGCAATAGTAGTAGTAGGGGTGGGGCCAATCTGATCCGGAGTCGTGTCTCATGAACCCAGAGTAATAATGCTGTGCATAGACATCAAGACCTGCCTCACATTCAGAAAATCCCTTTCAGTTTACAGCCAGCTACAGCGTGTGGATTGAGTGAGTAGCACTTTAGTTAACAGCTAGCCAACGTTTCATCGTAACATGTCTGCTGTGTGGAAGTATTTTACACTAAACACAGCAAGGCAGCAACGTGCAATGTCTGTAGCGCCATAGCACCACATTGAACCGCGGTCAAGTTAGTTTTATATTGGACATTTGTGCTCCGGGGCTTCAGCGGGACGCCACTCTCGCTGAACCGAAACAGGGAGACACGGTCAGCTGTGTCCAGTCCGACCCGCTGTCTGACCATCTCGTAGGAGGGACAGGCTGAGAGCGGCTGACCAAAATCCCAACGCCCGCCCTGGACCGAACAAGAAAAACTCACTGCTGAAGCCACGGAGCTCAAATGTTCACCGATAAGTTGTTAAACTTCATCATAATTAATGACCAACAGCTATCAGCTGTAGAAAATGAAGGATTTTGCAGCTTGATACTTGCAGCCAACAATCATAAAAAAGCATATTAATTAAAAATCACAAGACAACTGTGTTAAAAAAACATAAACAGCTACATTATAAAACAATGTAAAATACAGTACTAAAATCGGGAACATGTCTGTGTTGATTTATGCCAAGAACTTAGCAGCTGTAAAGCTATTTAATATTTTATTTAATCCATTTATTCATTCATTTAAAAGAAGTACTAAGACAGAGTACATGTTTGTGAATGAGAGGGAGGCCAGTGGAACAGTGAAGCTACAAGGAGCAGAGGTCACAAAGGTGCAGGACTTCAAGTACTTGGGGTCCACTGTCCAGGAAAATGGGGAATGTGGTAAAGAGGTGAAAAAGAGAGTCCAAGCAGGATGGAGTGGATGGAGAAAAGTTTCAGGAGTGATTTGTGACAAAAAGGTGTCAGCAAAGGTCAAAGGAAAAGTTTACAAGACAGTGGTGAGACCAGCTATATTGTATGGTCTGGAGACAGTAGCTGTGTTTCCATCCATTTTCATTTCGATTTTTGAGCTAATTTTTTGAAATCTCGCAAATATGTAAATACAAATTAATGCGAAGCAGAAGTGTTTCCATCTGCTGGCTTGAAGCGCATCTACCAAGCCACGCACAGCGTCATTACGTCAGACGTCAGCGTCATTACGTCAGACGTCAGCACTGCGCATGTCTACAGTAAACAGGAAGTAGCGGTTGAAAACAGAACCCGGCCACACATCTCGTCAAAATGGAGAGAATATTTCAGGTACGTGTTGCTATCGGTCGAGTTGTATTTATTCTGTCATACAAACTAGTTTTAGCGATGTTACATGTTGTCCGGAGCGGAAACAGCTGATCAGTCACGTGACGTGAATGTTCGCTTCGGCAGCACGAGTCGGCAAATCTGTTTCCATCTGTCGCTGTGCGCATCTGCTCATTTTCGAACATCCCAAAAACCACCTCAAGCGAGCGTATAAACTTTTTGGCGAACTTGAGAAAGTAAATACGGATTTTGCCGTTTCCATTAAGCTTTTCTGCTGCGATACTTCAAAATGCGCACCTAGAAACCTTGATGGAAACACGGCTACAGTCACTAACAAAAAGACAGGAGAAAGAACTGGAAGTGGCAGAAATGAAGATGCTGAGGTTCTCCTTAGGAGTGACAAGGATGGATAAGATCAGGAATGAGATAATCAGAGGTACAGCACATGTTGAACAACTGGGAGATAAAGTTAGGGAGGACACACTGAGATGGTTTGGACATGTCCAGAGGAGGGACAGTGGGTATATTGGTAGAAGGGTGTTAGAAATGCAGCTGCCAGGAAAAAGGCAAAGAGGGAGACCAAAGCAGTGGTGTAGTCTACGTGATACTCAGGTATACGGAGTATACCCACTAGAAAAAGCTTAAGAAATTCAGTATAACCTAGAAGTGCCCAATGATACATGACATCATTAGAAACGCATCACTGATATGTTAAACAGCAGTTAAACACTTCTGTAACAATCTGTCTGTATGTAGTGCTTTGCTTTGATACTGTTTTATAAATTCTATAACAGGTTTTTAATACAAAGCCAACTGTTGTACAAAGTTTGTTGTTCATTTATTCGAATATAAACGTCAGATAAATTTGGAAATGTTCACTATAAAATCAAAATAAATTGATGATCACATTGTACTAACCTGTGTACTTTTTTTTCCTAAGCACAGTATACCCACTACAAAAATGTAGACTACACCACTGGATATGGATGCAGTTAGAGAGGACATGAAGGTAGTTGGAGTGAGGACAGAGGATGCAGAGGACAGAGTGAGGTGGAGGAGGATGACTCGCTGTGGCGACCCCTGAAAAGGGAAAAGCAGAAAGAAGAAGATTCATTCATTTAAAAGAGATAAAATAAAACAAAATAATCAAAAAGAAAACATTGAATGAAAAGAGTGCAGAAAGAAGAAAAAAAATTCTTATATCACCCCCTTATAATAAACATTGAACCAGTCCGTCCCTTGGCTTGTAGCAAATTTGTTTTTTCGGCCTTCCATGTATTTGACTTTGACACCCCTGGCTTATGCAATAGGAATAGGGAGCACATCGCCCATCCAAAACCTATCATCTCTCCATAATGGATATATGTCCGATCTTCTAACTTCCTTTGCTGCATAATGTACATTGCATTTATTCTAGCGTTAGGTAAATGTATCTTGAAGGAGAATAGCACTTAAATAAAAGTCCAACAAGAATATTCATTTAGAATTAAAAATAACTCACCCTGAACTACCATAATATATATATAATGTATGTAATCAAGTTGCTCCTGTCCAATAAAAGCGTACAAATGAAGGGGAAAAAACTCTATCCAGACTTTAAGTAAGTTTAGGGTCTGGTTCGCAGAGTATGGAGTTAAATTTGTTTCACAATTATTCAATGAAAAAAAAAACTAACCTCAGTTAAGTAAAATAAAATTGTAATTCAAAACTTTTGGAATTGTAACAATTTCTTCTTTTTTTTTTTTTAAACAAACAATTTTTTTTTTAAATTAAATAACTAATTTTTCTCTCTTGAACTTAAAAGTTATTTGCAAAACATTAACATTTATTTGCACACATCAGAAATCTTTTTTTTGTTGCTATTTTAGGCTCTGCCCACGACGTCATGTGAGAATCGCAAGCAAAACTTTGAATGACAAACAAAAACTTAGAATAGCAAGCAAAGATTTCTGACATGCGCAATTAATTATTTCACTTCATGACACAAAAATTTGTGATTTTAATTTAAAAAAGTTTTTTTAAGCAAAACTTTTATTTGTTTAAAAAAATTACAATTCAAAATGTCTTGATCACAATTTTATTTTATGTAATTGAGGTTAGTTTTTTTAAATAGAATAATTGTGAAACAAATTGAACTCCATAGACAGGTCCCATTTTCATAATTTTATAGATTACAGTACACTAAAAAGTTGCACTGTGCCATTGTTTTTCAATTTTGTAATTTATCATTGTTTATTAAACTCTGAAAGCTATGTAACTTTGTTAATATTCTGTCCTAAAATGTGGTTAGATGTGCCCCTTTTTTTTCTGAGCACCTGCCCCTTTAGTGGGCTCTGCACGTCCCTGGGACTCACCAACGGCTTTGTCGGACGGTTGGCGGTTGGCCAGCAGAGAACAGTTTGTGACGCCACTAGCTCAGTGGCTATCGCTGCGGGACTTGTTGGACGGTTGGCGGCTTGCCAGCAGAGACAGCCGCCGAGGACCGGGTGAGCAACCCCGCAGAGAACTGTCCGTTACTCCGCCAGTTGAGAGGTTATAGTGACTCATCAACGGTTGGCGGCTTGCCAGCAGAGAGAGAGAGAGACACGAGGACGAGGGCACGGATTTTCTTCAACCCTGCTGAGGACATCGGACTGAAGCAGACGGCGAGACTGACCTCCAGGAGACGGAGGTTTTCAGGTGATCGGGGACATGGTTGAAGGAGAATGTTAGCGCAAGTGCACCAACATCAGGCCTGCAACGACCCGAACTATATTTTTTAGTTAGTAGCCGGCCTTAAGTTTCTTTTCTTTATTTAAAAGGGGTTAAAAAGTATCATTTCCTATAACTGTAAAATAAAAAGAGTGGTCTGTTGTTTATTTAAATTGTTTATTAAACTGTTCATTTGTTTAAAGCATATGTTTATTCTTCTGTGTTATACTCGTTGTTTAAGGGATATAAATTCAAAGTTTACAGGTAGAGATACCAACTGATATTAAATAACTCAGGTTAGCCACCCTCATTAATGCCAAAGACGCTAGGGGGCGCTACATAAAATGGAGGCACCGCTGGGATTTGTTTTTTTTTCTTTGTGAATTTAAGCAGCTTGTATAGCAGTAAGAATAACATAGGCAGTAAAACAGAGTAGTGAGTTTAATAGCCTGTTACAGTAAAAGTAGTGTTTGTAGTTAATCCTGCACGACCATGGACAGAAATACTATTTATACAGAGATGGGGACTAGGCTAAGAGAATGGTGTCAGGGTGAATCATTGGACGAGACCCGTGCAGTTTTGGCTCTCGTTCCCCCAGGCGTTGAAGTAGACCAGATAGAAGAGACTTTACAAACAGTAAAAATTCTGGGTCGAGTCAGAGTGAGGGGCAGGATGTACAACCAGAAGCTGGGCCGGTTGATGGTTTTGTGTGAAAGTAGAGAACCAGTTGACCCAAGCAGAGTCCCAGCTGAAGTGCATCATGCTGCTACTGATCTCTGCTGGCCGATTTTTGCAGCAGCGCAGAGTCCAGCTTCTGATGGCGATCAACCGGAATCTGTCAAAACTTCGTGGGATGCTGTTGGACCTACCTGTTCAGTGGAGTCCATTATTCGTGCAGTGGGAGACGTTTTGGCCAAAGTAGAGAGACCAGGGAAAGAATACAGTGGATACCATCGCCTGCGTATATTCTCTGGCTCCCTACCCACACCACCAGGAGAAGAAACATTGGAGCAATGGTTGGAGCAGGCTCGTTGGATGGTGGATGAGAGCGAATGTTCAGCTAAAGAAAAGCGCAGACGCCTCATAGAATGTCTTCGGGGACCCGCTCTGGCGGTGGTGAAAGCCGTACATACAGCGGAGCCAGATGTCTCACCCTCCAAGTGTTTGGATGCCATCGAGAGTGCTTTTGGCACCGCTGAATCAGGTGAAGATCTGTATTTCAAGTTTCGACTACTGCAACAGGAGAAAGACGAAAAACTGTCAGACTTTCTAAGACGAGTGGAGCAGTCCCTCACCTTAATAGCTAGCAAAGGGGGGATGCAGGCCAGTCGGGTAGATGTGGCCCGGATAGAGCAACTATTAAGGGGGGCAGTATATTCCGACCTCATGTTGGTACAGCTAAAGTTGAGGGAGAGAAGGCAGAATCCTCCAAAGTTTTTAGAGTTATTAACAGAAGTTAGAGCGGAGGAAGAATATGCAGCAGCTAGGATTAAGCTTAGCTCATCTGTACAGCGGGTACAAGTTGCAGGCAGTCGTCAGACTGACATACAGTCTTTGAAAGCAGATATTAAAGAGTTGAAAACCATGTTTGCTGCTATGAAACACAGCACTAGGCACGAAACAGATAGTGACCGATTGACGGTTCGCGAGACACAGTGTCCTGTGATAGAAAGTAGTGAAGACTCAGAAATAGTAGCTTTAAAGAAACAAGTGGAAAGACTACAGCAGAAGGTGTCAGCCCAAACGGCCCAATCTTTAGATATGTCAGCTAATATGTTGCAGGTGGAACCCAAAAGACTGGGTCCTGGTAAAACACAGGGTGTTAGGACTAACAGAGGTTCAGAGGACAGCATTTGTTACAGATGTGGTGACAATGGGCATTTTTCAAATAAATGCCAAAATGCTGAGAACCAGAGTAGAGTCATTCAGAAGCTTATCCAGTCTCTCAAAAGAGCAAAAGAGCAAATGGGGGGTGCCAGGCTTGGGGAAAGCTCGAACACAGACTGCACTG